>PVJL010019757.1:0-13255 GCA_004026885.1 Lyroderma lyra | reverse complement strand
GGTATGGGTTTAGGGATCACTTGTGTGTAATTTTAAAGTTAGGTTCGTCCTTGTGTTAGGTATTGTGTTTGGGATAGTTATGATACTTATCCCTTTTTTTATTTTAATTTTTGCCACCACATTGGCCTTTGAGATCATCAAAAGTGGTTTTCAACTTTCCATTTACCTAGAAACAGCAATGGGACATGAACTCACATAGCCTATTCAAATGCTCATCATAGATCTCACTACTCAGTCTTCCCTCAGGTTTTCAAGAATAACTTCTCAAATCTCAAAGCTCTTTACAGTTATCAGATCAGGATTGAGATGATGACTTCCCACGAAGATACCAAACACAAGTGCCAGCCACTTCCTTCCTTCCTCCCCGACCACAAAGGACAATCACCTATGAAATGCATAATAATGTTCATGAATCTGTTTTTCCCATTATCTCAAATTTCCATTCTGTATTTTAATTGTGTAAGAGTATTTCTGAAATACCTACTCTAATTCTGAGTAGAATGCAAAACACAAAAAAAATATAACAGAGGCTTCTATTTAAATATTCTAGAAGGCATGCACGCACAATCACTTTAGTATTTTGCGCAGTCAATTGTATAACCCCCTGCCGCCTCACTTCTTCACTTAGGAAAACAGTTCAGTGATGTGAGTACAGTTAAAGAAGGGGATGCCTCTGCTAAATGTACGCTCATCTATCTCACAGAACATACAGAGAATTGAGTTCATGTTATATACCACTAAATTTCCTCGGCAAGCGAACGGCTGCCTGTTCATCATATATTTTGGTCCCAGCCAAACAACCACGAAGTATAGGTTAAAACAGACAAAAGTACGTATGTAATGGACCAGAACAAAGCACCGTATTACTCTGGTTTATCGGGGATCAAGGAATGCCTTGAAATAGGAAGGAAGTGATGCACCAAACTTATCCATTTGAAAACCTCAGAACCCTGGAGGGAGCAGAAGCTTGGAGAAGTGGTTTGGTGCCAACAGGAGCGCCCTGGGGCCACCGGATCCCAGGCTGATGCAGGCACTTGCAGGTCGCACCCACCCTGCTCCATGGAAAGAGGAAGGCGCCAGGGACCTTTAATCAGAACTTTGGTTGACCGCGACGTCACATTTGCAGGGCCAGCCCATCGGGGTCTGGAGGTCCTATCAAGCGCTATGATGTCTTGCATCCCCAGAGCCAATCAGGAGACAATAGAACTGTCATGATTGTGAGTTCCATAATGCGATGCAGTGGGGAGCTGAGAACCTGGGATTGGTATAGACCTAAGTTTAGGACTTATGTTAAGGATGAGATTCTTCGCAGCTTCAGCTTTGGAGTAAGCCTTAGAGTTAGCTTTGAGGTTAGAGAATTTGTTGAAATTGTGGTTCGTTCTCAGGGTATGCAAAGGTGGGGGTGAGATGTATGTGTACTATTGTGGTTATGATTAGTGTAAGGATCCATCTTTGAGTTAGGCTTTGTGTTAGGTTTCAGGATAGGTTCAGGGCTACAATTTCGATTGGGTTAGAAGAAGGTTTGAGGTTACAGTATTAAGAACATTGATATGAGAACTCTGGTTAGAAGGGCTATTGATAGAGTGAGGTAAAGTTTGAGGGTAGAGTTAGGTTTTTTGTTATGCTTATCCTTTGTGTTCGGCTTTTGGTGAGTTAATGATTAGGGGTAGTTATATACTTAGGCTTTGAGTTACTTTTGAGGTTGGAGTTAGGATTTAAGATAGGGTAGGAGAAGGGCCTGTTTAATGATGCAGTGCAGATTTCAGTTTATGATTCGGTTTTTAGGATTAGAGTGAGATTAACTTGGAGGTCAGGGTTGGTTTTCCATTCAAGTTGGGGTTGGGTTTCCAGTAAAGACGAGTATGGGTTCCTTTCACAGATAGAGTTATAGGAAGACTCAGGTTTTCCACTAGGGCTCAATTTAGCGTTAGATTTCAGTTTAAGATTATTTCTTGTGTCTATTATGAAATTTAGAGTTAGGGTTCAGTTTATAGTGAAGCTGAGGGTTCTGTTTTAAATTCGGTTTGGAGTTGGTGTTGGATTAGGTTTGGGGTTTCTTTGTTATTTATGCCAGGTTTTGGTTTGGGTTATTTATTTATGTATTAAATTAATTACGGTGACATTGATTAGTCACATTACATTTCCAGTGTGCATTTCTATAATACATAATTCATATTCATATATTGCATTGTGCGTTCAGCACCCAGAGTCACTTCTTCCTTCCCCCTATATTTGACCTACCCGTTATCTCTTTTACCACCTTTCTTTTTCCTTACTTTCTTGTAGCCACTAATGTGTTGTCTATATTTATGAATTTTTGGATTTTTCTTAGTTGCTTATATTTTTACATCCCAAGTATGAGTGAAGTTCTATAGTTCCGAGGTATTTCTATTTGGTTTATTTCCCTTAGCATGGTAATCTCCAGACCCATCCATGTTGTCATAAACCGCAGTATTTCATCTTTACTTCTGGGCGAGTAATGTTTCATTCGGTATTTGTACCACATCTCCTGCATGCAATCACTTGTTCGAGAACATGTTGGTTGTTGATATTTCTTGTCCACCACAACTTGTATTGCAAGGAACAGAGGTGTACCTATATCTCTATGAGTACATGTTTTCATAATTGGAGTGTGGATACCCAGAGAAGTGTTTTCTTGGTTGTATGGTATATTTATTCTTAACATTCTGGGGATCCACTGAACTGTTTTTCATAGTTGCTGCAAATCGACATGCCCACCTGCAGCATATGAGAGTTCTTTATTCCCACAGCCTAACCAACACACATTATTACTTATCTTGTGGATCATAGCCTTTCTATTAATAACAGGTATGCAGTGGTAGTTCATGGCATTTCTCTAATAGTCAGTGTACTTACACATTTTGTATATATCTCTTGGGTGTTTGATTAATCTGTCTTCTTGGGGGAAGTGTCTGTCTAAGTCCTCTGCCCATGTGTTCATCAGATTGTTGTTTGTCTGGTGTTGAGTTCTAGGAGTTCTTTATATAGTATAGAATTTAACCCCTTTTAGTTTATTGCTTTCAACTGGCTTTTCCCACTCTGTCTGTAGCCTTTTACTTTCTTGATGGTTTCTTTGGCTGTGCAGAAGTTTTTACGTTTGGTACAGTCCCATTCATTTCTTTTGACTTATACTTCCCTTGCTTTTGATTTAACATTCATAAAACTGTTTCTGAAGCAAGAGCTACAGGTTTGGGACCTACGCTTTCTTCTATGCAATTTATCGTTATTGGTAGTATGTTTAGGTCTTTGGTCCAGTTTTAGTTAATTTTGGTATATGTTGAAAACTGTCAGTATAGATTCATTCTTTTGCATGTGATATTCTCCATGCCCTAGAACCATTTATTGAAAATGGATTCTTTGCTTCATGTTATATTTTTGACTTTCCATAAAAAACAATCTCCACATATATATGTGGGATGACTTCTGGGATTTCACTTGTTCTTCATTGGTGTGTGTGTGCCTATATTTCTGCCAATACCCTGCTGCTTATATTATTGTCATTGGGTGTTATAAATTGAAATCAAAGAGTGTGAAACGTTCACCACTATTGTTTTATTCCTTCACATGCCTGGTGTTATTTGGGCTCTGTTTAGATTCCATACAATTCTGTTGGTGTATTTCTTCAAATTTTTCGAAAAACTGTCAATGCAATATCGATGGGGATGGCATTATATCTGTTCATTTCTTTGTGTAACATCACCATTTCAATGAGGTTCATTTGTCACATTTATGAACATAAAATCTCTGCATTTCTTTGTGCCTTCTTCAATTTCTGTCTTTTTATTCAACCTATATTACTTAATTAATTAATTAATTAATTTGTTTATTTCTATTCATTTTTATTGTTAGACTTATTGGTGTGACATCTGTTAGCAATGATTTCATAGGTTTCAGACATACAATTCTACTGTGCATTGTCAACTTGATGTATAATCAGTTCACCACCTAATGCGACGTCTATTTATATCACGTTATATTTAGCTTCGCCCCCTCCTCTCTCAGCCCCTCCCTTTTGTCCCCTCCCTAACCCACTCTTCCCCAAATAAACGTTAAATTATTGATTTGGTCCATGGGTTATTTGTTTGTTCATTTCTTTTTTGTTTGCTTTCAGTTTTATATTCTGCAAATGAGTGAAGTCATACAGTTCTTTGATTTTTCTGTGTGGCTCATTACCCTAAGCATGATGATCTCAAGTTCCATCCGTGTTATTTCAAATGGCAATATTTCATCTTTTATTATAGTTGAGGAATATTCCATCAAAAATTAACTCTAAATAGATTAAAGACCTTCATATAAGACATGTAACAATACACTGTGTAGAAGAAGACATTGGTACTAAACTTATAGACCTAGGACTCAAGGAAGTCTTCAGGAATCCGTCCTCAACGGCAAGGGAATTATAACCAAAAATAAATGAATGGGACTATATCAAACTCAAAAGCTTCTGCAAAGCAAAAGAAAACTTCAATTTCTTTAACATCTTGTGTTTTTCCGAGTATAGGTCCCTCAATCCCTGTGTTAAATTTCTTCTCAGCGTTGAGGTTAGGGTTAACATACAAATTAGGGTTTGTGTTGGACTGCACTTTAGTGTTATTGCTCTTTTTAGTTCGGTGGTATCAGTTAGAGTCAGAGTTATAATTAAGGTTAGGGTTAGCGTTCAGTTGATTAATAAAATTAGGGTCATGATTAGAGTTGACTTTTGAAGTTCGGGTTTCACTTTCAATTACTGTTATGATTAGGCTTAGATTTATTTCTAGAATTTGGTTTAAGGGCAAGCACGGGTTATGTAATGGGTAGATTTAGGGTATGTGTTTAGTTTCTGATGAGGTTAGAAACCACTTTAGGTTCAGGTAACTAGCTTTCGTTAGAATTAGTTTTATGGTTAGGGTTAGGGTTAGAATTAGGTTGGAGGTTATATTTTTGGTTTTTAATTAGGCGTGGGGTAGGTTCTAGACTAAGATTGGGGCTGTCAGGAAGCCTAGCTTTAGCTTTAGGTAGACGTTTTGGTTTAGATTTTGAGTTAGGCTAAGGTTTAAAGATAAGGTTAGGTTTGATTTTATTATTAGGGTTAGCAGTAGAACAAAAGGTCCGATTGTGTTTAAGGTTAGATTTTGTGTTTAAGTTTAGGTCTTTTCGTTTTATTCATGGTTCAATTGAGAGTTAGGTAAGAAGTAGTGTTTTACGGTCAGCTTTGAGGCAGGGATTGGCTCTAAATTGGGGATAAAGTTAGAGTTAGTGTAAGGGCTGTAGTTAGGGTTAGGTTTACAGTTATGATAAGGGTTATATTTTAAGTTAAGTTTAAGGTGAGGTTTTGAGTTTGGTATGAGAGTAGGGTTAGTTTTGTGTTTCCATTTAGGGTCAGGATTACACTTAGGATTACGTTTTGAGAAAGCTGCAAGTTAGGGTAAGTGTTAGAATGAGTTAAGGTTAAGAATTGATTTTGTGATGATGGTTAGTGTTAGTGTAGGATAAGAATTGTGAGATTAGGATGAAAATTTAAAATGAAATATTTTTGACTTAGGTTTAGGTTTGAGGTGAGGTTTTTAATTAAGTATAAGGATAGTGTTAGGTGCATTTTACAGTCTAGGTTTAGTGTTAAGGCTGAGTTTATGATTAGAGTTATGGATAGGGATCTGGTTATGGTTCCATTTAATGTTTGGGTTGATTGTGTGATTAAAGTTAAGGTTACTGATAAGGTTAGGCTTATCATTGTTTTATGGTTTACTTTGAAATTGGGATTAGGTTTAGTGTTCTTTGTAGTTTATATGCTGGGGTTATGGTTGGTGCACGATGTAGTGAAGGGGTAGGATGAGGGATAGAGTGAGGTTTAAAGTTCGATTTTGTGTTAAAATTAGTTTTAAGTTTCAGGTGTATGTTTAGGTTTAGAACTCCCATTAAGCTTAGGTTTAGGGTAAGTGTGAACCTTTCACTTAAGATGGTGTTTACAGATAAGTTTAGTTGTGAGGTTAAGTTTAAGATCTGGTCCTTGTTAGGGTGAGTGCCAAGATGATGTTGACGCCCAGGTTTAGGTTTAGGGTTACGCTTAGGGATTTTGGTTATGTTAATGGTTCATGTTCAAAGTAGATTTTGTTTTAGGTTTAGGGTTAGAGTTTGTTTTGATTCCAGGGTAAGGGTGTATATTGGGATTGATCTCATGGTTAATGTTAGAGATTAGGCCAGCTGTAGGGTTAGACTTAGTTCTAGGGATAAGGTTAAGATTCCATTATGAATTCCTTTGAAATGTAGGGTAAGGTTTGGGTTTACGGTTCACTTATGACTAAGTTTAGTGTTAGATTCGTCATTGAGTTAGGTATTGAGTTTGGGTTAGTTTAAATACTTATTCCTTTTTTTTAAATTTTTGCCATCACATTGGCATTTGAGATCATTAAAAGTGATTTTCATCTTTCCAATTACGTAGAACAGCAATGGGGCCTGAACGCACATAGTCTATTCAAATGTTCATCATAGATCTCACTACTCAGTCTTCTCTCAGGTTTTCAAGAATAACTTCTCAACTCTCAAATCTCTTTACATTTATCAGATCAGGATTGAGAGGGTGACTTCTCATCAAGATACCAAACACAAATGCCAGCATTTTCTTCCTTCCTCCCAGACCACAAAGGGCAATCACCTATGAAATGCATAATAATGCACATGAATCTCTTTTTCCCATTATCTCAAGTTTCCATTCTGTATTTTAATCTGTGTAATAGTATTTCTGAAATATTTACTATAATTTTGAGTAGAATACAAATCATAAATAAAAAAATACCAGAGGCTTCTATTTTAAATATTCTAGAAGGCATGAACGCACAATCATTCTAGTATTTTGAACAGTCACTTGTAAATCATAATCAAAGTGCATTGTGTGCTTGCTGTAACCACCCTATGCCGCCTCCTTTCTTCACTTAGGAAAACAGTTCAGTGGTGTGAGCACAGTTAAAGGAGGGAATGCCCCTGCTAAATATATGCTCACCTATCTCACAGAAGATACAGAGAGACAGTAAGTTGAGTTCATGTTATACACACCTAAAATTCCTCCGCAATAGAACGGCTGCCTGTTCATCATGTATTATGGTCCCAGCCACACAACCACTAAGTACAGGGTAAAACAGACAAAAGTACGTAAGTAATTGACCAAAACAAACCACACTTTTACTGTGATTTATCTGTGATCAAGCAATGCCTTGAAATAGCTATGAAGTGATGCATCATAATTATCCATTTGAAAACCTCAGGACCCTGGTGAGAGCAGAGGCTTGGAGAGGTGGTTTGGCGCCAACAGGAGAGCCCTTAGGCCACCGGATCCCAGGCTTTTGCAGGCTGACAACACTTGCAGGGCGTACCCAACCTCCGCAATGGAAAGAGGAAGGCGCCCCGGACTTATAATCACAAAATTGGCTTACCGCGACGTCACAGTTGCAAGGCCAGCCAATCAGGGCCCTGACGCTGTATCAAGGGCTATGATGTATTGCGGCCCAAGACCCAATCAGGAGACAATAGAACTGTCATGATTGTGAGTTCCATAATGCGATGCAGTGGTGAGCTGTGACTCAGGGAGAGGTTTAGAGGTAAGTTTAGGACTTGTGTTAAAGATGCGATTCTGCTCAGATTCAGGTTTGGTGTTAGCCTTAGAGTTAGCTTTGAGGTTAGAGGTTTTGTTAAAATTGTGGATAGTGTTCAGGGTATGTAAAATTGGGGGTGAGAAGTATGTGTACTATTGTGGTTATGATTAGTGTAAGGATCCATTTTTGTGTTAGGCTAGGTGTTAGGTTTCAGGTTAGGTTCAGGGCTAGATTTAGGATTGGGTTAGAAGAAACTTTGAGGTTATGGTATTAAGAACATTGAAATGAGAACTCTGGGTAGAAAGGCTATTGATAGAGTGAGGTAAAGTTTGAGGATAGAGTTAGGTTTTTCGTGAGGTATAGTGGGTAAGAGTTTGGTTGAGTTAATGATTAGGGGTAGTTATATACTTAGGCTTCATGTAAACTTTGAGGTTGAAGTTAGGTTTTAAGAATGTGTATGAGAAGGGCCGGTTTAAAGATGCGGTGCAGATTTCAGTTTATGATTCGATTTTTAGGATTAAGGTGAGATTTAGCTTGGAGGTCTGGGTTGGTTTTCCATTTGATTTGGGGTTGGGTTTCCAGTAAAAGCGAGTATGGGTTCCTTTCAGGGATAGTGCTATAGGAAGGCTCAGGTTTGCCACTAGGGCTCGGTTTAACGTTAGATTTCAGTTTAGGATTATTTCTTGAGTATATTAAGAGATTTAGAGTTAGGGTTCAGTTTATAGTAAAGCTGAGGGTTCTGTTTTAAATTAGGTTTGAATTTCGTGTTCGATTATTTTTGGGGTTCCTTTGTAATTTAGGCCAGGTTTATGGTTTGAGTTTTTTATTTATGTATTAAATTAATAACAGTGACTTTGATTAGTCACATTACATTTCCAGGTTGCATTTCTATAATACATAATTCATATTCATATATTGCATTGTGCGTTCAGAACCCAGAGTCACGTCTTCCTTCCCCCTATATTTGACCAACCCCTTTCCTCTTCTACCTCCTCTATTTTCCTTACTTTCTTGCAACCACTAATGTGTTGTCTGTATTTATGAGTTTTTGGATTTTTCTTTGTTGCTTTCATTTTTCATCCCAAGAATGAGTGAAGTGCTATCGTTCCGAGGTATTTCTATTTGATTTATTTCCCTTAGCATGGTAATCTCCAGACCCATCGATGTTGTCACAATCGGCATTGTTTCATCTTTATTTATGGGTGAGAAGTGTTTCACTGGGTGTTTGTACCACATCTCCTGCATCCAAACAATTGTTGAAGAACAAGTTGATTGTTGATATGCCTTGACCACCATAACTTTTACTGCAAAGAACACAGGGGTATGTATATCTCTATAAGTATATGTTTTCTGATTTGGAGGGTGGATACCCAGAGAAGGGATTGCTTGGTTGTATGGTATATTTATTCTTAACATTCTGGGGAACCTCTGTACTATTTTCCATCATTGCTGCCTATTGACATGCCCACCTGCAGAATATGATAGTTCTTTATTCCCACAGCCTCTACAACACTCGTTATTACTTGTCTTGTAGATCATAGCCTTTCTATTAATAACAGGTATGAAGTGGTAGTTCATGGCATTTCTCTAATAGCTAGTGTACTTAAACATTTTGTATGTATCTCTTGGGTGTTTCATTAATGTGTCTTCTTGGGGAAAGTGTCTGTCCAAGTCCTGTGCCCATGCGTTCATGGGATTGTTTGTTTGTCTGTTGTTGAGTTCTAGGAGTTCTTTATATAGTTTAGGTTTTAGCCCCTTTTCAGTCATTGCTTGCAAATGTCTTCACCCACTCTGTCGGTAACATTTTTTTTGCTTGATGGTTTCTTTGGCTGTGCAGAAACTTTTATGTAGGGTACAGTCCCATTCATTTCTTTTGACTTTTACTTCCCTTGCCTTTGAGGTAACATTCATTAAACTCTTTCTGAAGCAAGGTCTACAGGTTTGGGACCTACGATTCCTTCTATGCAATTTTTCATTATTGGTAGCATGTTTAGGTCTTTGGTCCAGTTTTAGTTAATTTTGGTATATGTTGAGAACTGTCAGTCTAAATTCATTCTTTTGCCTGTGATGTTCTCTATGCCCTTGCACCGTTTATGGAAAATGGATTCTTTGCTTCATGTTATATTTTTGGCTTTCCGTAATAAGCAATCTTCACATATATATGTGGGATTACTTCTGGATTTTCAGTTTTTCTTCATTGGTGTGTGTGCCTATATTTCTGCCAATACCCTGCTGGTGATATTATTGTCTTTGTGTGTTATAGATTGACATCAAAGAGTGTGAAACCTTCACCATTATTGTTTTTTTCCTTCGGATGCCTGTGGTTATTTGGGGTCTCTTTATATTCCATACAAATATGTTGATGTTTTTCTTGAAATTTTTCAGAAATCTGTCATTGGAATTTTGATGGGGATGGCATTAAATATGTTCAATGCATTGTGTAACATGACCATTTCAATGAGGTTCATTCGTCCCATTTATGAATATAAAATCTCTGCATTTCTTTGTGCCTTCTTCAATTTTTTTTCAGCGTTTATTTATTCATTTATTTATTTATTTCTATTCATTTTTATTGATAGACATCTTGGTGTGACATCTGTCAGGAAGGATTTCATAGGTTTCAGGCATACAATTCTACTGTGCATTGTCAACTTGATGTATAATCAGTTCACCACCTAATGAGACGTCTCTTTACATCACGTTATATTTAGCTTCTCCCCTTCCTCTCCCAGTCCCTCCCTTTTCTCCCGTCCCTAACCCACTCGTCCCCAAATAATCATTAAATCATTGATTGTGTCCCTGGGTTCTTTGTTTGTTCATTTCGTTTTTTCTTTGCTTTCAGTTTTATATTCCACATGTGAGTGATGTCATACAGTTCTTTGATTTTTCTGTGTGGATTATTTCCCTAAGCAGGATGATCTCCAGTTCTATCCGTGTTCGTTGCAAATGACAATATTTCATCTTTTCTTATAGGTGAGTAATATTCTATCAAACATTAACTCAAAATAGATTAAAGACCTTCATACAAGACCTGTAACTATACACTGTATAGAAGAAGACATTGTTACTAAACTTATAGACATAGGACTCCAGGAAGACTTCATGAACTGGTCCTCAATGGCAAGAGAAGTATGAGCAAAAATAAATGAATGGGACTATATCAAACTAAAAAGTTTCTGCAAAGCAAAAGAAAACTTCAATTTCTTTGAACCCGTCCATCCGTGATGTTGAAAATGACAATATTTCACCTTTTCTTATAGCTGAGTAATATTCTATCAAAAATTAAATCAAAATAGATTAAAGACTTTCCTATAAGACCTGTAACAATACTATGTATAGAAGAAGACATTGATACTCAACTTATAGACCTAGGACTCAAAGAAGACTTCATGAAACGGTACTCGAAGGCAAGGGAATTATAAGCAAAAATAAATGAATGGGACTATATCAAACTCAGAAGCTTCTGCAAAGCAAAAGAAAACTTCAATTTCTTTAAACATCCTGTGTTTGTCAGAGTATAGGACCCTCAGCCCCTGTGTTAAGTTTCTTCGCAGTGTTGAGGTTAGGGTTAACATACCAATTAGGCTATGTGTTGGACTGATCTTTAGGGTTATTGCTCTTTTTAGGTGGGTGGTGTCAGTTAGAGTCAGAGTTGTACCTCAGATTAGGGTTAGCGTTCAGTTGGTCATTAGAATTAGGGTTAAGATTAGGGTTATATTGCCTTTTGAAGTTCGAGTTTTACTCTCAATTATTGTTAAGATTAGGCTTAGTGTTATTTCTAGATTTTGGTTTAAGGGAAAGCACGGGTTATGTAATGGGTAAGTTTAGGTATGCTCTTACTTTCTGGTGAGGTTAGAAACCATGTTAGGTTCAGGTAACTAGCTATGATTAGCATAATATTTAGGGTTAGGGTTAGGGTTAGAGTTAGGTTTGAGGTTATTTTTTTTTGTTTTTAGTTAGGAGTGGTGTAGGTTTAAGACCAAGATAGGGGGTGTAGGGAATCCTAGCTTTAGCTTTAGGTAGACGATATGGTTTAGATTTTAAGTTAGGCTAAGTGTTAAAAATAAGGCTAGGTTTGATTTTATTATTAGGGTTAGCAGTAGAACAAAAGGTCCGATTGTGTTTAAAGTTAGATTTTGTGTTTAAGTTTAGGTCTTTTTGTTTTATTCATGGTTCAATTGAGAGTTTGGTAAGAAATATTGTTTTATGGTAAGATTTGAGGCAGGGATTGGCTCTGAATTGGGGATATAGTTAGGGTTAGATTAAGAGCTCGGGTTAGGGTTTGGTTTATTGTTATATATTAAGGGTAATGTTTTAAGTTAAGTTTAAGGTGAGGTTTTGAGTTTGGTATGAGAGCGCGGTTAGATTTGTGTTTCCATTTAGGGGCCAGATTACACTTAGGATTACATTTTGAGTAAGCTTCAAGTTAGGTAAATGTTAAAATGAGTTTAGGTTCAGAACATATTTTGTGATGATGGTTAGTGTTTGTGTAGTATAACAATAAATTGTGAGATTAGGATGAAAATTTAAAATGAAATTTTTTTTACGAAGATTTAGGTATGAGGTTATGTTTTTAAATAAGTATAGGTATAGTGTTAGGCTCATTTTACTGTCTAGGTTTAGGGGTAAGACTGAGTTTATGATTAGTGTTATGGATAGGGTACTTGTTATGTTTCCATTTAAAGTTTGGGTTGAGGTTGTAATTAAATTTAAGGTTACTGTTAAGATTAGGCTTACCATTGATTTATGGTTTAATTTGAAATTGGGATTAGGTTTAGTGTTCTTTTTAGGTTATATGGTGGGGTAATGGTTGGTGGACGATGTAGTGAAGGGGTAGGATGAGGGTTAGAGTGAGGTGTGAAGTTCGATTGTTGGTTAAAGTTACTTTTAAATTTAACGTGTATGTTTAGGTTCAGGACTCCCATTAAGCTTAAGTTTAGGGTAAGTGTGAAACTTTCAGTTAGGGTTGTGATTAGAGATAAGGTTTCTTGTGAGGTTAAGTTTACGATCAGGTGCTGGTTAGGGTGAGGGCCAAGAAGATGTTGACGTCCAGGTTTAGGTTTAAGGTTACCCTTAGGGATTTTGGTTATGTTCATGGTTCATGTTCCAAGTAGGTTTTATTTTAGGTTTAGGGTTATGGTTTGCTTTGACTACAGGGTAAGGATGTAAATTAGGATTGAGTTCATGGTTAATGTTAGAGAATAGGCCAAGTTTAGTGTTAGACTTAAAGCTAGGGGTAAGTTTAATATTCCATTATGAGTTCCTTTGAAACTTAGGGTAAGGTTTGGGTTTAGGGTTCACTTATGATTAAGTTTAGTGTTAGGTTCGTCATTGAGTTAGGTATTGTGTTTGGGATAGTTTTAATACATATTCATTTGTTTTTAAATTTTTGCCACCACGTTGGCATTTGAGATCATCAAAAGTGTTTTTCAACTTTCCGTTTACCTAGAAGCAGCAATGGGGCCTGAACACACATAGTCTATTCAAATGTTCATCATAGATCTAACTACTCAGTCTTCCCTCAGGTTTTCAAGAATAACTTCTCAACTCTCAAATCTCTTTACAGTTATCAGATCAGGATTGAGAGGATGACTCCCCATCAAGATATCAAACACAAATGGCAGCACTTTCTTCCTTCCTCCCAGACCACAAAGGACAATCAACTATGA
>PVJL010019756.1:0-13257 GCA_004026885.1 Lyroderma lyra | reverse complement strand
TGGCTTAGGGCTTCGGCACTGGTTCTGTCAGTGCTGCGGCCTGGGTTTGATTCCCAGTCAGGGAGCTACCCACATACCAAAAAGCAAAAAAAAAAAAAAAAAAAAAAAAATCTTGTCAAGGCTAGTAAGTAAGGAGTAGGACCAGAAACTCTTAATAAATGTCATAGTATTTCACTTGACATCATCCTATTTTCAGAATACCAAATGCCTATTTAAGACAGTCTTAAATTCTTACACTTCTGTTTTAGAAAAGGAGACCATTGAGAAGGATACCATGTCCTAAGTATAGCTTCTCTCCCCTTCAAATCTCTGGTGGACTTTTGCACTGAAACATAGCACTGTCTTTGCTTTGGTTTCTTTCACTTCCTTTCCAACTCTGTGTAGTCTTCCTGATTGTACTTTTTTTGGCTAGAAGGCAGGGCCTATGAAAAGAGACCCCCAATTACGGCAGAGCTTGTCAAAGACAGGAAGTTTACATAGAGCAAAGCTATTTGCTAGAATTGGTTTTGATCCTTCCTCAAGTTGTTAGCACTGGAGATGTTATCATCAGAATTCTATCGCACAAGAGAAAGATAGAAAACTATCTCTGTGACATGTAAATTTCTTCCTGCTCCCCACCCCTTGCCAGGAACCCTAGAAAAGGATCCCAGGCTGATTTATTGTCAGTTTGAATCCCAGTGGATGAGAAAGAAATTGGGTAATAACCAGCGAATGGAGAAAAAAAGGAACTCAGGGAGATCTGAGAACGGTTCTTCTCACCCTGGACATTTCCTCAAGGCCAGTTTATTTTTGGAAAGCCTCAGTCCTTCTGGTGTGGCAGGACCTAGACTGGACTGATAAGTTTCCTCTTTGATTCTTTCTCTTGCCTCCTGAGAGCTGGCAAAAGGAAGTTCCTGGACTTTAAGGGACATAGATCTTGGTTGAAGTCTCTACAGGAAGACCTACGAGTAATCACCACTGCCTGCCTACTAAGGTTTGGGCTACTTTCCTCCCAGCATTGTACATCATAACTGAGGTGAGCTGTTTGCCTGTTTTTGTTTTTTTAAATATTCATACTGAGTAGAAAATCTTGATTCTTTTTTTGTACATGCATTAAAAAATGTGTTGCTTACGTTGGTACCTCTCCTTCTTTAATATGAGAATTACTTGAGATCTTGTTAAAAAGCAGACTCCTCAGAATTCAGTGGATCTGGGGATGGGCCTGAGATTCTGTATATTTGACAAGGTCCCAGGTGACCTCAGTGCTGCTGGTCCAGGAAACATTTCATGAGTAAACAATGCTTAAACCCTCTAGGTTTTTTGCTTATTTTGGGGAAAGGATTGGGGGAATGCAGGCAACTGAAGGTATTATGCACATGATTTATGGAGAATGCCTGAGAAAAAAATTAGCATCCCACCCTGCTTGTACCTGATTTGATTGAGTATCTCTAAGTGTGGGAGTTTCTGTTAAACAGTTCCTAGGTCAGGTAAACTAAGTCATCCCAAGTGAGAGAGGATGTTGGGCTGCTCCATACTTTGCATGGGCCACTCTGAGCAGAGCCAGAAACTGTTTTGAAATTTTTGTAATTTGGGATTAAGTGTCCATGTCATGTCCCAACACTGGAGTGGTTAGTGATCAATTTGAATATTTCGGTTTCAATTAGAAATTATGCATGCTAGAAAAAAAACACTAGTGTGTTCCTCCTCCTATTTGCAGATTGTAAAGCATATAAACCTATTATATTGCTTAAAATAAATTGAAGGAAGGAATGTAATTAATATGTTTTATCTTCTTGTGAGAGGCAATGTTCCTTTTTAAACTGAGTAGCTCCCCCTGTCCTAAATAATATACTTTAATCTGAAAGTAGCTTTTAATCCAAAAAGACAAACCAAGAGGAAAACAAAAAAAGAATAGATAGGAAAAGTGTACCAAATTCTCAGATCTGAGAATTTGCATTTCTAATAAGCATCCAGAAGATCTCGGTGCCACCTCCCAGAGAACACACTGTTAGACTATGGGCACAGCTTCAGGGGTAATTTAAAATAGCATCTTTGTGATTTAATGAGGCTTGGTGTGCTTAATAACAGCTTATAGACTAGAATTCCTGGCTTTGAATATTGAGGCCATCACATATGCAAGCTGTGTGATCCTGGGAAAGACAACCCTTCTCTGCCTCAGTTTCCAAATCTGTAAAATGGGTTCAATGATCCTGTCTACCTCATAAGGTAATTGTGAGGATTAAATGATTTAACAGATTTAACAATACCAAGCACAGATTATCTCCGTATGTGTTTGCTCTTTTTATTCCTAAGTCTTGCTCAATTCATAATTATACTTTACGACCGAAACACCAACAACAAGGATTCATACAGATACCAAATGTTCTTCTTTGATGTAGATGTCACCCCAGGGTTTAATCATGAGTCAAACATGTTCTTAATGTGTGTGTGAGTAGATGTTCTGAGCTGTCAGCTAGCACTTCCCACTGAGAGAGAGAGAGAGAGAGAGAGAGAGAGAGCAAATGATGCCAAGAACTTAGCAAGGGCTTTATGACAGGGCTGTACATACTGTTCTACAAATTTGGATTTGTAGAACAAAAATAGAGCTAAAAAATAAAGACTACTTTTCCTCTTGCCTTCTAAGTTTTTCTAGGTGGGCTAACCATCAAATTAACATAGACAGATAAACAAAAGAAAATCAGTGTTTTAAATCATGCACGTGGGGAATTCACATAAGCATGAAAATTCTAGACAGTGAGGCAACATGGAGCATATATGACATTTATGGACAAATGGGGAGGCGGGGCAGGGTATTAGACTTTAGCAGTGAGGATGGGCGATTTACACGTTGCTGAGGAAGAGCAGAACACACACGGCAAGCAGCTTCCTGTTAGATGACTCAAAAACAATTGGACACAGTCGGTACCTAGTTAATAGGCCTGGAGTCTTCTTGGCTAATATTAGGGTAAAGATTCTTAAGGTGATTAAACCAAGACTCCCGTCCTAAAGCAGTTTTTTCTGTTTCAATCCGTGGGCAAGATAAGAGCAGGGGAGGGTCAAGTCTTGTGTCTTAATAAACAGTTTGAAATAAATGTCCCAAAAAGGCAGCTTCAAGGTGGCAAAATTTTGGTGCCCTTCAATCCCCACTCTAGTTCTTTGAAATACTGATTTAAAACTCTACCCTCAACAAACCTATAGTAATCAGAGCTGTGGTACTGGTATAAAGACAGATATACAGACCAATGGAATAAAATAGAGAGCCCAGGAATAAACTCTCATATACTGGGGTGGCAAAAAATGTATATACAATTTACTAATGGTAACCACTTGGAACACCTCTTGAAATGACAAAAGTCAAATGTGACTTGTCTTCATCTTTTGTTATCAGTGTACATTGAGTATTACAATTTTAATAGTTTTTTTCTTTCTTAAAATGTATTTACATTTTTTTTGGCACCCCGTCTGTATGACAAGGGTGGCAGGACCATTCAATGGAGAAAAGACAGTCTTTTCAATAAATTGTGCTGGGAAGATTATATATCTACATGCAAAAGAATTAAGTTAGACACTTACCTTACACCATATACAAAAATTAAGTCAAAACAGACCAAAGACATAAATGTAAAAGCTAAAAGTATAAAAACTCTTAGACAAAAACCCAGAGGAAAATCTTCATGACATTGGATTTGGCAGTGATGTCTTGGATATGACAACAAAAGCACAGGCAACAAAAGTTAAAGTAGATAAATTGGACCTTTTCAAAATTGAAAACTTTTGTGCATCAAAAGACATTATTAAGAGAGTGAAAAGGCAACCCACAGAATGGCAGAAAATATTTGCAAATCATATATCTGATCAAGGGGTTAATATCTAGACTATATAAAGAACTCTTACAGTGCAAGAACAACAAAAGCCAAACAACCTAATTTAAAAAGTCCAAAGAACTTGAATCAACATTTCTCCAAAGAAGATATATAAATGACCAATAAGCACATGAAGAGGTGCTCTACATCACTAATCATTAGGGAAATAAAAATGACAATGAGATAACCATGAGGATGGCCATGATTTAAAACAAAAGAAGGAAAATAACAAATGTTGGCAAAAATGTGGAGAAACTGGAGCCTTTGTGCTTTTTTGGTAGGAATGTAAAATGGTGTAGCTTCTATGGCGAGCAGCGTGACAGTTCCTCCAAAAATTCAACATAAAATTACCATGATCCAGCTTGTACTCTTCTGGGTATATGCCAAAAAAACTGAAAGCAGGTCCTCAAAAGAGAAATTTGTGCACCCATATTCATAGCAGCATTATTTGCAATAGCCAAAAGGTGGGAGCAAAATTTGTATCTATCAACAGATAAATATCACAATATGTGGTACAATGAAATATATTATTCCACCTTAAAAATGCTGGCACATGTTACAACATGTAAAAAACTTCATGACATTATGCTAAGAGCAATATGGCAATCATCAAAGGACAAGTACTGTCTGATTCCACTCACATGAGGTATGCACAGTGGTCAAATTCATAGAGACAGAAGGGAGAATAGTGGTTGCCTCTGGGAAGAGCGGGGAATGGGAGTTATGTTTAAGGGGTACGGAGTTTCATGGTTGCACAATAATATGAATGTACTTATTGTCATAACACTCTGCCCTGAAAAATGGTCAATTCTATGTGATAAATATGTTACCACAATAAAAAAAAAAATCTACCCTCAGGTCTTTGCATGGCTAGTTCTTTCTAATTCTTTCATTTTCAGCTTAAATGGTATCTCCTTAAGGGAGCCTCCCTCTACTCTATGTAATTACTTGTAGGACATATCACTATCTGAAATGATCTTATTTATACATTTATATACATATTTATCATCTGTCCTCATTAGAATGGAAGCTTCCTGAGGATAGGACCTTTGTCTAATTCAAAGCTGTATCTAACACTTAATTATTGAAATATAGTAGATGTTCAATAATTTATTTGTAAAATAAGCTAATAAAAACAGCTTAGTTTATGTAATCCTTGCTAACAGATGTCACCCCAATAAGTCTAACAATAAAAATAAATTTTAAAAAAACAGCTTAGTGAGAAAAAAGAAAGGGCTCTGCCTGGAAGTTGTAACAGTATATATACTCCGTGGAAATTTTAAATGTACGATATTAAAAAAGTCAAAGTCAAACTGAAAATTTAACTTCACTAGTATTAGGTGTGATGGTGGAGGAGAAGGTATGAAGAAGAAATGAATCACATATATTGGTGCGAAATATTTCCTTTCACTGACTTGTCCTACGAACTCCCTTCTCAGACTCCCAATTCATAGGACTTCAGCAATCCCTCTCTTTTCTCTCCATGTATCACCCATCCATTTACCTGCTGTCTATGGCTGCTTTCATGCTACAATGCTAGAGTAGAGCGGTTGCAATAGCAACTGCATGGCCCACAAACCTAAGATATTTACTATCTAGCCTTTTATAGAAACGCTTGCCAACCAATCCCTAATGTAGATAAAGACAATAGACTAGAGATACCTGTTTACTCTTCTCCGAGAACTTTCGTGATAGTCATTTAAGTCAATCTAGAAATATTTATTGCACACCTACTATGTTTCAGGCACTGTCTTAGACACTGGGGATAGAACAGTAAATGGAACAGAAATGCTGCTCTTGAAAAGCTCACCTTCTTTTGGAAGAAGACAAATAATAAACAATAACCAAATAAATAATGTAGTATGTTGGAAGGTGAGAAGGGCTGGAGAGAAAAGTATAAAGAAAGGGGTAATTAGAAAGGCAAGAAGAGGTTTTGCAGCCTTAGAGAGAAGGAAAGCATGTGAGGAGAGGAAATAGAGGCAGGGGTTTTTCTAACATGTTGGAAAACACCTAGGAAACTAGTGTGGATGGAGGAACGATTCCTCTCTATGGTCCTCACACTCATGCATTCTGGGTCTCTGCAATATTTGCTTCCGGGTGAAGGCATGGGGTACAACAGCATTCCAACCTTGCGTGGTGTCCCAGCTGGCACTGCAACTGAGCCTCTTCTCGGCATGATGAAGGTGTGTAGTGGATTTTGAGAGCATGAGTCCATTTCCAAAAACCTCCTGGGCCATAGCATAGTGATCAGAGACAGTGTTATGTTGGACACCATGGCTGTGGATGAGATGTAACTTCATGATAGTATAATGGTATTGGCAGAAGTTCTGCAGACAGGAAAAGTAAAATTTTACCTAGAATATGTAGCTATCCCTGAGAACATTAAGAGTTGTTCTCTTTATGATGGGAGGAGTCCATCATAATCGACCACTACTATCACCCTGGACAGTGGTGCCATATCATGGCTTGGTATTGGCTTCTTCTGTTGACAGATTGGGCATGGGAGTGAAAACCATGTTATTAGCTCACACTTCCTTCTATGCTGCATGATCGCTTTGCATATTGGATCTGCAGAGCAAGATCCACTGGAATGCCTGGAGAAAGAGGCATTCTCACATTCACGAAACTGGTTCTTTTGATCATCTGAATTTTGACAGCCTTCACCATCATAGATATGCTCTACTGCAGCAGTTCTCAACCTGTAGGTCGCGACCCCTTTGGGGGTTGAACGACCCTTTCATAGGGGTCACCTAAGACCATCGGAAAACACATATCAGATATTTACATTATGATTCATAACAGTAGCAAAATGACATTTATGAAGTAGCAACGAAAATAATTTTATGGGGGTCACCACAACACGAGGAAATGTATTAAAGGGTCCCAGCATAAGGAAGTTTGAGAACCACTGTTCTATTGGATATATGCATGGCACACAAATAGTCTCACACTTGGTGCCACTACATGAGGCCCATACATTGTGCATCTTGTCACCAGTTTTCTAGTAGTTTTTTCTAAGTCGCTAACCAGTTGGCTAATCTAGTAGCCACTGCCCATAAATCATTGTGGATCTTAGAACCTCAGGTCATGAAATAAACAACCAAATACACCCCTCAAATTTCTGTCCACTTAGAGGATTTTCCTTTGGCATGGTCTTCTGTGGTCATGCCTGTGGGTTGCAGTATAGTGGACATCTGCTTTTGTCAGCAGAGCATCATTTGCAGATCCATCTGAAAACTAGACCTGCAAGTTATCATCTTCTGTGAACTGCTTATTAACAATTCCTCAAGATTATGCCTGTATAGGTTGAGGAAAATATAGAGAAGTGGTAGGAATAGGTACTCGGAAATTGGAGCCAACTCATTATACGTTATTACTTGTGCCTTCTGGATCTACTGGGGCCTGGTCTCCTTAGACTGCTTCCATGTTTTGATGGAAATGTTGCTGTGCACATCTAGTTTTGTGGTTCATGATGGGAAGTTCAGGTTGTGTAGTAATGTGGTGCTGCCCAGTCGTATGAGGACTGTCCAGAAAAAAATCCAGCCATAAATGCCTTTGTTTTTCATATTACATGGCTGGATACTTTCTGGACAGCGCTCATAATTTCAGGCTCAAAAACTAGGGCCAGCAGCAAGCCACAAGCTTCAAGGGGAGGATATGGCCTTATCAAGCCCCTAGAGGTCTCTACTATGGTGATTCCACTGGAGCTTGCCTCAAGCTCTGCAAAGACTCTCTCTCTGCAACATTCATTTCTCATACCATTTGGTCTGCCAGGTCCCAGGGCCCAAGTAACAGGGTGGCTTTTCTTGAACCCTGAAGACTGTCCTTGTATCTGGCCCCACTCAAAAATGGTTGCTTTACAAATGATCAAATTGAATGGGTGAGAACAGCATGCTCAAATATTGCATAGATTGCCTCCAAATTTGAAAGAGGTTTGCCAAGTATGGGGTGTGTTTTTTTCCTTCATGGTGGGAAGTACAAGATACAACTTGTGTGTCATTTTAGAGAGGCTGTCCTAACATGGACCAGATGATGGGTCCTCTACGAATATCACTGATGGAACAGACCTACTAAATTTTGTAGGGTTTTAACTCACACCCTTGGCACTTATACATGTAAATAAGATATTTCTGATACTTGTTTCCTTCTGCATAAGATCTAATTGGTATAATGACATTAATATATAGGATCAGCATGACATCTTCTGGAATATCAAGACAATCAAGTTTCCTCTCAACTATATTATGATGGCGAAGACAAGACATAATCCTGAGACATGAATGTAAGTATACTCATATATACTGTTCCTGCTACGTAAATGCAAATTGTATTTTACTTTCCTTATTGATTGTGAAGGAAAACAAGTATTTGATAGGTCAAATAGCTTCATATCAGGTATCAAGTGCTATGTTAATTGTTTCCACTAAAGATACCATGTCTTGAATTGCTGTTGAGATTGGCATCACTACCTGATCAAGATCATGATAATCTAATGTCATTCTGTGTGATCCATCTGACTTTTGTAGCAGCTAAAATTATGAGTTAAATGGAAAGACTGGAAGAATCACTGCCCCTGTATCATAGATCTCTGTTGTAGGTATTAATCCCTGTTAAGTCTCTCAGGGATGTTCTTGTCTTGGTAGAGAGGAGACAGGAGTGTGTGTGTCATGGATTGGGAGGCAGCTCCAGGGGATTTCATTTGATGCTTCCTAATACCATAGCGAGCACTTCATGTGGTGATCCTGGCTTAGACTGATTTAGGCCAAGACTCCATCTATCTGCCAATCTCCATAAATTGCTACTCTGAATTTTTTAACCTAGTGGCATTTTGTGTCATGGAGGGTCAATTTAATTTCGGAGGTAGTATCTAATAATCCCTAGGAACACTGGATATTTCTTTTGCTCAAGTGTAGAGTCACCCAGCCAATCTCTGTGGGACAGTACCATTCCAATCCTTGGACCAGAAGGATTAGCATCACCTAGGAACTCATTGAGAATGCAAATTTATAGTCATTACCCCAGACCTACTAAATCAGAATCCTGGGAATGGGTCCCAAGAATCAGTGTTTTAATGAGATTCTCATCACTTTAAAAGACTGAGAAGCACTTAGGTCAGTGCTTCTCAACCAGGAGTGATTTTGTCCCTCAGATGGGGTGCCAGGTAACTATTAATTTCAGATCTACAACAAATAATTGCTTAGTATAAGTATGCCCCCAAGCAATCATTTGAATGTAAAATTCAAATTTAACCTGTATTTTTATTTGCTAAGTCTGATAATTCTACTGCTCAGGGAATACTTGGCAATAGTCTGGCGAACTTTTGGGCGGGCTGTCACAGCAGGGGAAAGGGATGCGTGTATACTCGTATGCTACTGCCATCTAGTGGGTAGAGACCAGATATACTTCTTAAACATCAGTGTAAGAGGATAGTCTCCCACATCAAAGAATACCATCCTAAAATGTAAGAATACCAAGGTTAAAAAGCATTGACTTGAAGGAAAATTCGTAGTACCTATGGCCATGCTCTAAGATCTTTTCTCAGAAGCACCCAGATTTCCCCTCGAGGACCTCTCAGTCTTAGGTCTGGTTATGGGGTGCGACACACACTTTGGCAACTTGAGTTAGATTCTGCTTAGCAGACTTGCATTTTTTTGCAATTGTATATGTCAAGTGGCATCTTAGTAAGCTGTCGACTTACTATTTCTTGGTACCCCATAATCAGTTAGCCATTGCCACAAAGCACAGCAGGTCAAATCACTGATTACATGTTCCACCTCTGTGGCTTTTTGTGGCAGTTACACTACATTGTCTCTAACAGGTTAAGCACTTGTCCTGCCTCTACCATGCCGAACCTCTATTCCCACTGAGATAAAGACATATGCTTTCATTGTAGCCTCCCTTGCCCGTATCTCTGACCTACAGAGCTCTTCAAGCATGCTGGTGCCTGCCTCACTAACGTAATTCCTAATGTCTTGGTGAAAGGAGCATCTTTTAGGGTTTCTGAGGGGGCTCTAGTTAGGAGGTGGCTGAGCAGCTTGCACATAACGGGTCTATTTCTATTTTCCTGAAACTTGCATTCCTTTGCCTACAGTACACTTGAGAATTGCTGGCATTTCAACCTCATTAACTCTAGGTTAGTGGTTCCCAACCTTTTTCCACTTGTGTACCCCTTTTAAACCCATTTCTATAAATTGTACCCCTTATTTTTAAAACAGCTGTTTTTAAATACTGACAATTTTGTTCAGTGCCTATCTTAATGTAAAATAGTGGAAATTAGGTAATAAATTAGGGAAAAAGAATTACTACACTAGAAGTACAAACCACATATTGAATTTTACAATATTCATAACAATTAAATATTGATAATGATGATCAAGTATTTAACAACATTTACATTTATTATTAATAGTAATATTTATTTCTGTTATCTGAAAAGTCTTTAATAATTGTTATGCAGATCACTAGTCAATTGAAACATTGTTAGTGAGATTGTTGAGTTTGGGTTATAATCTACATCATGTTTTGTTTTTTTAATCATTCCTGTTTTCAACCACTGATCCATAACTGACACGCTTAAAAATCACTGACAACATAACTGAAACTACGTTAAACATTAAATTAGAAAATTACTTGAAAAGAATCATGATTAAAGATAACACATTTACTTTTACTCAGTCAATAATTAAAACTTATCAAACAGTCTGGCTATGGATGTATTTATATGTTTGGGGAGGTTCTAGAAACGTCACAAATGGATTGCTCTGAAACTGCGTAATGATTGGTAGAAGAGCGGTTGGGGAAAGGGTACATAGCCATGCCCTCACCAATCATCATTCCCTAATGTGATCTAATTTTGAAGTGTCTCCATTAATGGTGATGCAAACTTAACATTTATTGTTCTATAACATTTTTTGCAATGTTTTACTTTATGTGGTGTTTTTTCACCATTACTGATTATTTTTTGCATACCCCAGAATGGCCCAGCATGTACCCCCAGGGGGTATGTGTAACATTGCTTGGGAACTGATGCTCTAGGCTATTATTGAGTCCAGGTTTTCATTAGCCGAGCTTTTCAAACTGTTAGCATTATCCCCAGTATTCCAAACAACATGTTACACTCCCAAATCTGGGAAATGTACCCATGTTAGTGAATTTGGCTTGATTATTATCTTTTTATTCCCATTGGCTTAACCCCCTTAGATCTATTACTATACCCTCAGCTCCTCCCCAGGCTTCTGTTAACACAAGTTGGCAAAGTCATGTAACTGCGAAGCTATAGGCTCTCTCCTTCTAGTCCAGTCATCCATTGCTTCCTACAAACCACTCCGTAACTAAGAGGCTTAAACCTCAAGAAAAACGCTTTTATTTCTGTAAAGACTTTTCATGCTTTAATCACAAGAGGGTGCCAAAGTCTAGCCAAAGACTGTTTTTCAGCTAGGGCAACCATACTTACTTTTGAAAGTGAAAAGGGGCACAATTAATAATTATTTTGGTCAATACACGTGAGCTATAACTTTCTTACACAAACTGGGACATATGCTCACCCCCTGCCCTGTACCGCAATAACCAATTTAATCATGAGCTACCTCTACAGCAGTGGTTCCTAATGGTTTCCCACTGGGTAAGCTTTTTAAAAACCATTTCCATAAATTGTACCCCTCGTTTTTAAAACAGCTGTTT
Organism: Lyroderma lyra; assembly: GCA_004026885.1. Taxonomy (NCBI): domain Eukaryota; kingdom Metazoa; phylum Chordata; class Mammalia; order Chiroptera; family Megadermatidae; genus Lyroderma; species Lyroderma lyra. Next base: position 1,735 of record PVJL010019756.1, on the reverse strand, counting down.
TTAAATACTGACACTTGTTTTTCAGTGCCTATCTTAATATAAAATAGTGTAAATGAGGTAATAAGTTTAGAAAAGAAAAATTACTACACTAAAAGTTCAAACCACAGGTTTAATTTTACAATATTCATAACAGTTAAATGTTGAATGATGATCAAGTATTTAAACATTAAATTAAAAAAACTACTTGAAAGGAATCATGATAAAACACAATGCACTTACTTTTACTCAGTCAATAACTGATCAAACAGTCCAGCTATGGATGTATTTATATGTTTGAGAAAGTACTAGAAATGTCGCAAATGGATTGTTCTGAAACTGTGGGTAATCATTGGTAGAAAAGTGGTTTGGGGGAAGGGTTCATAGCCACGCCCTCACCAATCATCATTCCCTACTGTGATCTAATTTTGAAGTATCTCCATCAACAGTGATTCAAACTTAACATTTATTGTTCCATAACTAACACTTTGCATTTTTTACTTTACTTGCTTTTTCACCATTACTGATTGTTTTTTGCGTACCCTTGAATTGGTACGTACCCAGCACGTACCCCCGGGGTACGCATACCATTGCTTGGGAAAGGATGTCTTAGTGTTAAAGCATCTTTAGTTCTAGGAAGATTTGTGATTAATCATAGAAACATTTAAGATAATCAAAGACATATTAATACTTTTATATTAAAGAATTTTGCCCTATTGGTTATTTTACATATTTATGTTACTGAATACGATTTGGTCTATTAGAATATGAGATCAATTTTGTCCTTCTAATTAAAAATGTGTAATTAAATAAATGATGTAGGTTTTTGATTTAATGTTGAAATCTTACTAAGTTTGTAGAAAATGATGGAACTTTTTTTTTTTTTTTTTGTATGTGGTTAGCTCCCTGGCTGGGACTTGAACCCAGGCCGCAGCGTTGACAGCACCAGCACTGAAGCCTTAAGCCACTACACCACCGGGGAACTCCAAGATGGAACATTTAAAAGAACTAAGGTTGACCATATTTATAATTTTAATTGCTTTATCTGGGTTATTTGAGCAGTTGGGAAAGTTTACTTTGTTAAACTATAAAATGGGAGTACCTGAGTGTGCCAAAAAGAGTTAACACAGAGGTCTGAGCCTGCTATCCTTAGAAAGGCTTGCTTTTTTTAAATTTTTGTATTTTTATTTTTTTAAATTTTTATTTATTTATTTTTTAATTTTTAAATTTATTTTTATTGTTAGACTTATTGGGGTGACATCTATTAGCAAGAATTACATAGATTCCAGGTGCACAATTCTACAGTGCATTGTCAACTTGTTGTATAATAAGTTCACCACCTAATGTGACTTCTCTTTCCATCACCTTATATTTAGCTTCCCCCCCTCCTCTCCCACCCCCTCCCCTCTCTCCCCTCCCTAACCCACTCGTCCCCAAATAAACATTAAACTATTGATTGTGTCCATGGGTTGTTTGTTTGTTCATTTCGTTTTCCTTTCTTGCTTTCAGTTTTATATTCCGCATGTGAGTGAAGTCATACAGTTTTTGTTTTTTTCTGTCTGGCTTATCTCACTAAGCATGATGATCTCCAGGTCCATCCATTTTGTCGCAAATGGCAATATTTCATCTTTTCTTACAGCTGAGTAATATTCCATTGTGTATATGTACCACAACTTCTTTTCCAGTCATCTGTCGCAGGGCACTTTGGTCATTTCCATGTTTTGGCCACTGTGAACAGCGCTGCAATGAACATTGGGGT
>PVJL010019755.1:0-13257 GCA_004026885.1 Lyroderma lyra | reverse complement strand
TTTTTTTTTTCCTTTTTTTTTTGTTGTATGTGTGTAGCTCTCTAGATGGTTGTCGAACCCAGGCCACAGCACTGATCGCACCGGAGCCTTAAGCCACTACACCACCAGAGAACTCCCTCATGATTTCTTATAGCTGAGTGATATTCCATTGTGTAAATGTATCTCAGCTTCTTTATCCAGTCATCAGTCGCAGGGCACTTTGGTTGTTTCCATGTTATGTCGACTGTGAACAGCGGTGCCATGAAAATTGGGGTACATATGTCTTTGGGGACAAAGGTTTTCAGGTTTTTTTGGGTAGACCCCCAGATGAGGGATTGCTTAGTCAAATGAGAACTCCATTCCCAGTTTTCTGAGGAACCTCCACAATGCCTTCCACAGTTGTTGTACCAGTTTTTATTCCCACCAGCAGTGTACCAGAGTCCCTTTTTCGCCACATACTCTCCAGCACTTGTTTTTTCTTATCTTGTTGATAATAGCCATTCTAACAGGTGTGAGGTGATATGGCATTTTGATTTTGATTTGCATTTCCCTGATAGCTAATGAGGTTGAGCAGTTTTTCATATGTCAGCTGCCCATCTGTACTTCTTTGTGGGAGAAGTGCCTGATTAGTTCTTCTTCCCAGTTTATATATTTTTCTTTTTAATTCATTTTTATTATTAGACTTATTGGGTTGGTATCTGTTAGCAAGGATTACATAGGTTTTTAGACATACAATTCTACAGTGCATTGTCAACTTCACATATAAGTTCACCACCTAATGTGACTTCTCTGTCGATCACCTTGTATTTAGCTTCCTTCCCCTCCTCTCCCACCCCCTTCCCTTTCTCCCCTCCCTGTCCCACTCATCCCCAAATAAATATTAAACTATTTTTGTGTCCCTGGGTTATTTGCTTGTTCATGTCTTTTCTTTGCTTTCAGTTTTATATTCCACTTATGAGGGAAATCATGCAGTTCTTTGTTTTTTCGGTCTAGCTTATTTCACTTAGCATGCTGATCTCCAGTTCCATCCATTTTGTCGCAAATGGCAATATTTCATCTTTTCTTACAGCTGAGTAATATTCCATTGTATATATTACCACAGCTTCTTTATCCAGTCATCTGTCGCAGGGCATTTTGGTTGTTTCCATGTTTTAGGCACTGTGAACAGTGTTGCAATGTACATTGGGGTACATAAGTCTTTGCAGACAAAGGTTTTCAAGTTCTTTGGGTAGCTCCACAGAAGGGGGATTGCTGGGTCAAATGGTAGCTCCATTCCCAATTTTCTGAGGAACCTCCACACCGCATTCCACAGTGGTTGTACCTGTTTGCATTCCCACCAGCAGTGTACCAGAGTTCCATTTTCTCGACATCCTCTCCAGCACTTGTTAGTCCTTGCCTTGTTGATAATAGCCATTATAACAGGTGCGAGGTGGTATCTCATTGTGCTTTTTTTTTAAATTCATTTTTATTGTTAGACTTATTGGGGCGACATCTGTTAGCAAGTATTATATAGGTTTCAGTCATACAATTCTACAGAGCATTGTCACCTTGTATAATAAGTTCACCACCTAATGTAACTTCTCTTTCCCCCCATCCTGTGATCCGTTCATAATTGGGTTGTTTGTTCTTGTGTTATTAAGTCTTATTAGTTCTTTATATATTTTAGATATTAGACCCTTATCTGATGCGTTATTTGCAAATATATTCTCCCATTCAGTTGGCTGTCTCTTTGCCTTGTTGATGGTTTCTTTTCCTGTGCAGAAGCTTTGAGTTTGATAAAATCCCATTCATTTATTTTTGCTTTCACTTCCCTTGCCTTTGAGGACAGGTTCATGAAGTCTTCCTTGAGTCCTAGGTCTATGAGTTTAGTACCAATGTTTTCTTCTATAGAGTTTCTTGATGCAGGTCTCATATGAAGGTCTTTAATCCATTTCGCGTTAATTTTTGTATATGGAGAGAGTTCACAGCTCATGTTCATTTTTGGCATATATTATTCCAGTTTTCCCAGCACCATCTAGTAAAGAGGCTCTCTTTTCCTCATTGTAAGTTTTTTGCTCCTTTATCAAAAATTATTTGTCCATAAATATGTAGGTTTATTTCTGGGTTTTCAGTTCCATTCCATTGGTCTATATTTCTGTTCTTCTGCCAGTACCAAGCTGTTTTGACTATTGATGCATTATAATATCAATTGAAGTCAGGGAATGTAATGCAACCAGCCTTATTCTTTTTATGCAGTATGCTTTGGCAATTCGAGGTCATTTATGGTTCCATATGAATATACTAATTCTTTTATCTATGTCATGAAAGTATGACTGTGGGATTTTCATGGGTATTGCATTAAGTGTGTAGATTGTTTTAGGCAGAATGTCCATTTTAACAATGTTAAACTTTCCTATCCATGAACAGGGAATATTTTTCCACCTCTTAACATCTGTTTCAATTTCTTTCAAAAGTGTCTTATACTTTTATGTTTATAAGTCTGAAACTTTCTTCTTTAACTTAACCTCAGGTATTTCATTCATTTTGTTTTGATAGCAAAGTGAATTTATTCCCTCCTTTCTGTCTCTGTGGATTTGTTGTTTGTATATAGAAATGTTGTTGATTTTTTTATATTTATTTTGTAACCTGAGAATTTATTATATTCGTTTATTGCTTCTAATAGTTTCCTGGTAGAATCTTTGCAATTTTTTATGTAAGGCATCTTGTCATCAGCAAATAGTGACAATAAGACCTCTTCTATCCAAATTTGAATAACTTTGATTCCTTTCTCTTGCCTGATTGCTGTGGCTAAAATTTCCATTACTATATTAAATAACAATGGTGACAGAGGGCATCCCTGTCTTGTTCCTGATTTTAAGGGAATAGGCTTCAGCTTTTCCCCATTGGCTATGATGTTAGCTGAGGCCTTGCCATATGTGGCCTTCATTATGTTGAGATGCTTTCCTTCTATACCTATTTTATTTAGTGTTTTGATCATAAATGGATGCTGTGTCTTGTTGAAAGCTTTCTCTGCATCAATGGGAAATGGTCATACGTTCTTTATCTTTGATTTGGTTTATGTGGTGTATCACATAGATTGATTTTCGTATGTTCAACCATCCTTGTGCTACTGTGATGGATCCCACTTGATCTTGAGGTATGATCTTTTAGATGAATCGCTATATTCTGTTCGCTAATATTTTGTTTAGAATTTTTGCTTCTGTGTTCATCAGTGATATTGGTCTATAGTTTTCTTTCTTTGTATTGTCTTTGCCAGGATTTGGTATTAGAATAATGTTGGCCTCATAGAACAAGTTAGGAAGTATTGCTTCTTCTTTAATATTTTGGAGGAGTTTGAGAAGGATAGGTGTTTATTATTGTTTGAATGCTTGGCAAAACTCACTGGTGAAACGATCTGGTGCATGGCTTTTGCCTTTAGGGAGATTATGGATAGTCATTTTAATCTCTTCACTATGAATAGGTCTATTTAGATTATTGAGATCTTCTTGGTTCTATCTGGGTAAGCTATCAGGTTCTAGAAACTTGTCCATTTCTTCTAGGTTGTTAAATTTAGTGGCATAAAGTTCTTCATAAGATTTTCATATAATCCTATGTATTTCTGTGCTATCTGTGGTAATTTCTGCCCTTTCATTTCTAATTTTGGATATTTGTGTCCTTTCTTTTCATCCTTTGATTATTCTCGCCAAGTTCTTGTCAGTTTTGTTGAATTTCTCAAAGAACCACCTCTTTGTAATATTCATTTTTTCTATTGTCCTCCTGTTCTCTAATTGGTATAGCTCTCCTTTAATTTTTATTGTATCTTTTCTTCTGCTGACTTTGGGTTTTGTGTGCTCTTCTATTTCTAGTTCTTTAAGATGGTATGTTAAGTTGTTTCCTTGTAATTTTTCTTGTTTCTTAAGACAGGCCTGTATTGATATAAAATTTTTCTCTTATCACTGCTTTCGCTGTGTCCCAATAATTCTGGTATGTTGTGATTTCATTGTCAGTTATTTGTATATATTTTTTAGTCTCATCTCTTATTGTTCTTTTATCCAGTCCTTTTTAAATGAGCTGTTCTTCTTCTCCATGTATATGTGTTTTTTCTGCTTTCCTTTTACAGTTGATCTCCAATTTCAAAGCATGGTAGTCTGAGGATACACATGGTATAATTTCTATCTTCTTGAATTTTCTGAGGCTACTTTTGTGTCTCAACATGTGGGATATCTTTGAGAATGTTCCATGTTTACTAGAGAAGAACAAGTAGTCTATTTTTGCTTGATGAAATATCCTGCAAATATCAATTGTCGGCAATTGCTGTAATGTGTCATTCAGTGCTGATGTGTCCGTATTTATTTTCTGTTTGGATGATCTGTCCATGGCTGTTAGTGCGGTGTTTAAGTCTCCCACAAAGAATGTGTATTCATCAGTTTCTCCTTTTAAATCTGTTAGTAGATTCCTTGTCTATTTTGCTGCATCCTGTTTAGGAGCATATATATTAATTAGTGTCAAGTATTATTGTTGTATTGTGCCTTTTATCATTATGTAATGTCCGTCCTTGTCTTTTACTCTCCCTTTTAACCTGAATTTTATTTCTTTTGCTATAAATATGGCAACTCCTGTAATTCTCTGGTTACCATTTGGTTGAAGTATAGTTTCCCATCCTTTCACTCTGAGTCTGTGTTTGTCCTTATGGCTGAGGTGTGTTTCCTCGAGACAGCACAGAGATTGATTCTGTTTTTTAATCTAGTCTGCTACTGTGTGTCTTTTCGTTGGTGAGTTCAGCCCATTAGCATTTAGAGTGACGTTCGATATAGGAGGATTTCCTGTGTCCATTCCTTATTTCTTTGTTTGATTTGTTTTATTTTTGTTTCTTTCCCATTGCCCCCACTTTGTTTCATTTTTCCTGATGTTTTATTTCAGGTCGTAGAGACTCCTTCAGTATTTCTTGGAGTGCTGGCCTTGTCCTGGAAAATTGCCTCAGCTTCTGTGTGTCTGAGATGGTCTTTATTCCACCTTCATATCTGAAAAATAATTTTGCTGGATAAATTATCCTTGGATATAAGTTACTCTCTTTTCAGTTTTTGTATATTGGATTCCACCCTCTTCTGGCTTGCTGCATTTCTGCTGAGAAAGATGATGCCTTCCTGATGAGTTTTCCTCTAAAGTTTATACTTCTTGTTTCCCTGGCTGTCTTGACAATTGACTCTTTCTCTTTAATTTTGGATATTTTTAGTACCATGTGTCTTGGAGAAGATCTGTTAAGGTCCCGGAGTCTAGGGGACCTGTTTACTTTTTGAACTTGCAGTTCCAGATATTTCCATAGGTTTGGAAAGTTTTCATCTACTATTTGTTTGAGTGTGCTCTCTGTAGTATGCTCTACCCCTTCTTAGATTTCTATTATCCTGATGTTGTTTTGTCTCATGGAGTCAGATATTTCTTGTAGAATTGTTTCAATCCTTTTGTTTCTATATTCCCTCCCATCCTCTTTCTCAGCTGTTTCCATGTTCTGATATTCAATATCACAATTATTTCCTCCATGTGGTTGGCCCTGTTTCCTACGGCAGTATTTAGTTTCTAACTTTTTTTATTGTATTATTTATCTCTCACATTTCCATGTCAATCTTCCTTAGGATTTCAATTTCTTTGTTAAATTGTTCCTTTTGTTCATGGAGTTATGTTTATGTCATTCATTTCCTTTTTTATGTTGTTTATCTCAGCCATTGTGCTCTGCCAGTATGTTTTCATTTGTCTCAGAGCCTTTAGAATTGCTACTTGAACTTCTCTGTCACTTATTCCAGAAACTACCAGATCTAAGATGCTGCCTTGATAAATTTGCTGATCTTCTTGAGGAGGTTTAGTTTTAAGGAATTCATCCTGTATGCTGGGTTCTTCCTCATTGACATGAGGGCGTTATGTTCAGTAGTAGTGCACCAAAGCCCAGATTGGTACTTTTGTGGAGTCTTGGTGTAGGGCAGACACAAGGTGGCCCTGTGGGTGTCAAGTTTTGGGAGAGAGGGGTTTTTCTATTCCTTATTTTGGTCTCCTGCTACATTTGGAGTCAGTGTGCAACTGTCATGGTCCCTTCGCTTCCTCCATTTAGTTGGTTGGGGAGGCTGTAGGAAAGGAAAGATGCCAAGAAAAGGCACACTGCAAAGACTCTTCCTTCTGCCCTTTGCTGGCGAAACTGGGTGAATGCGGGCCGAGGCCCCTTCTGTTGGCTGGGGCGATCGCTATAAAAACCTCCTTTCTTTACAGGCCTGATGCAGCGACCAAGTGTTGGAGCAGAGTCTGTGGACTTGAAATTCTTTTAGGAGCCAGGGGCATGTGAGCAGGCAGGCACACAATTCTGAAGCTGTTATTTTGACCCTGCGGTAGAAAGGGAGCCGGATGTCTTTCCAGCGGGTGGTATGGGAACTGCAGCCCCATGCAGAAGCCGTACAAGCAGCACCAGCAGCAGGTCAACCTTCACAGCGGGCAGGAATGGAATCAGCAGTCTAGTGCTGGGGTCGTGTGCTGTCCGGTTGGCAGGCTGCTAGCTCCCACAGTCGGCCACAACCAGGAACTGCAGGCTGCAACCAGGATCCCCAAGCTTGTGCAGGAGCCGTGCGTGCCTGCGTTGTGTTTCCCAAGAGAGCCTAGAGCCACCATGTCGTCTCTGCAGTTCACAGTCCTTGCTGTGCCCTGCTAACGCTCAAAAGTTCCAGAGGCTGGCTCCCAACCTCTGTCCCCAACTTGCCACTCCCAATTCCAGCTCCCCAGATCAGGTCCCCAATGACTCCCACTGTTCTGGCACTTTGCTAGGGCTTTTCCTCTTGTCAACTCTTGTCCTCTATGCCTCCCATGCACTGAACTGCTCCTGGGTGGTCACCCACGATCGGGTCCTGTTGCGATCTGTCTTTGATCCCTCCCCACTCTCCAACTCGCCCCTTTCTCCCCAACCTTCAGGTGTTTACTGGCAATACACGGATTTCTCAGCTGCTGCATTTGTCACTCAGAGTCTTCTTTCTTGGATCCTGGGTGCCGTTCAATTGTGTTTTCTGGGAGACCCTTTAGGGCCCTACACTCCTTTCACCATCTTGCCCTCCAACCTCCAAGCATTGAAGAGAATTTTATGAACATCAACCAAATTAAAAGGTTATATTTAATTTGTGGAAACAGCAACAGTTAGTCATGTAATGTCTTCTCTTCTGGTTATTGGATTCCCCTGAGTATTGACAGAATGTGAAAAGTTCATGAGGGATCTGAAAATCCAAGTTGAAAGTTTTATTCAAAGAGAGAAGTATGGGCATGGCAGATTCATTTAGCAGGGTCCAAGGCACTCAGTTGCCCTGAACTTTCGGTTAGCTCTTCTTATACAGAAAATGTAGAGGCAGATTCTTTAATATCAAGATGTGGTCACCTGTAAAAAATCATAGGTAGAATCGGGCCACAGTAAACTTTTCCTTGCAACTAGCCAAGCTCAGGTAAGCTTGCTTTCCGAGATCAGCCTCACTATAGACAGAGCAGTAGCCACATGAGTTCTTTTATTTGTAGCTAACTATGCTCAGCTAAAGTTGCTTCTTGCTAGCCTCCTCAAGTTTATTTGTATTAACTCTTTTGCTGTCTAATCATTATCATCTGCACAAATTCACAGTTCCTTCTTGAGATCATGTGGGACACATAAAAACAATCACTATGCTGGATTGCATTTAACATCAAACTATTTCAACTTTCAAATTTTATTAAAACCTGACACTATTACTGTAAAGAATCAAATTTCAAGAAAATAAGTGTGTCATCTTCTAGAATTTTCCTAAGAAAAAGCAAAAGAAAAATCTAGATTTACCAAGCAAAGGAATAAAAGAACTTTGAGTAGAATAGAAGTGTTGAGTTAAACAGGTGTTTTGAATTATCACTTTCCCTAAAGGACAATCGTTTACGTGAATGGTATCTAACACTTTGGCGTCCCTGGGCCACGTTGGAAATAGAATTGTCTTGGGTAATACATAAAATCCACTAGTACTAACAATAGCTCAAAAGCTATAACCGAATAATGCCGCAGAATATTACATTTTAAGTATTTGTATTGGGTTACATTCAAAGCCATCCTGGGTCTCAGGTTGGTTAGGCCTGCCTTATAAGAAGCTTGTTGAATATTGTACTTCTAAAATATTGGAAGAAAATTTTTAAAATTTATTTTTATTGTTAGACTTATTGGGGTGACATCTGTTAGCAAGGATAACATAGGTTTCATGCATACAATTCTACAGTGCATTGTCAACTTATTGTATAATATGTTCACCAGCTAGTGTGAGTTCTCTTTCCATCACCTTTATTTAGGTTCCCCTCCGTCCTCCTACACCCCTTCCCCTTTTTCCCCTCCCTAACCCACTTATTCCCAAATAAACATGGAACTCTTGATTATGTCCATGGGTTGATTTTTTTGTTTGTTCATTCTTATCTGTTTGTTCCTTTCAGTTTTATGTTCCATATATGAGTGAAGTCATGCCGTTCTTTGTTTTTACTGTCTCACTTATTTCACTAAGTATGATGATCTTCACGTCCATCCATTTTTTGCAAATGACAATATTTCATATTTTCTTTTGCCTTTTTTTTGTATGTGTGTAGCTCTCTAGATGGCTGTCGAACCCAGGCTACAGCACTGATAGCATCGGAGCCTTAAGCCACTACACCACCAGAGAACTGCCTCATGATTTCTTATAGCTGAGTGATATTCCATTGTGTATATGTACCACAGCTTCTTAATCCCGTCATCTGTCGCAGGGCACTTTGGTTGTTTCCATGCTATGTCCACTGAGAACAGTGGTGCCGTGAACATTGGGGTACAAAAATCTTCGTGGACAAAGGTTTTCAGGTTTTTTGGGTAGATCCCAACAAGAGGGATTGCTGGGTCAAATGGGAACTCCATTCCCAGTTTTCTAAGGAACCTCCACATTGCCTTCCACAGTTTTTGTACCAGTTTTCATTCCCACCAGCAGTGTACCAGAGTCCCTTTTTCTCCACATTCTCTCCAGCACTTGTTATTTCTTGTCTTTTTGAAAATAGCCATTCCAACAGGCGTGAGGTGATACCTCACTGTGATTTTGATTTGCATTTCCCTGATAGCTAATGAGGTTGAGGAGTTTTTATATGTCTGCTGCCCATCTGTACTTCTTTGTGGGAGAAGTGCCTGTTTAGTTCTTCTGCCCAGTTTATAATTGGGTTGGTTTGTTTTTGTGGTATTAAGCCTTACTTCTTCTTTACGTATTTTAGATATTGGACACTTACCTAATGCGTTATTTGCAAATATTATCTCGCATTCAGTTGGCTGTCTCTTTGCCTTGCTGATGGTTACTTTTCCTGTACAGAAGCTTTTTAGTTTGATAAAATCCCATTCATTTATTTTTGCTTTTACTTCCTTTGCCTTTGAGGTCAGGTTCATGAAGTCTTCCTTGAGTCCTCGTTGTATAAGTTAAGTATCAATGTTTCCTTCTATAGAGTTTCTTGATGCAGGTCTGATATGAAGGTCTTTAATCCATTTCGAGTTAATTTTTGTATATGGAGAGAGTTCACAGTTCAAGTTCATTTTTTGCATATATTATTCCAGTTTTCCCAGCACCACCTACTAAAGAGGATGTCTTTTCCTCGTATTTTTTTACTTCTTTATCAAAAATTATTTCTCCATAAATTTGTGGGTTTATTTCTGTGTTTTCAGTTCTATTCCATTGGCCTATATTTCTGTTCTTCTCCCAGTACCAAGCTGTTTTGACTATTGATGCTTTCTAATATCAATTGCAGTCAGGAAATGTAATGACACCAGCCTTATTTTGTTCATGTAGTATTACTTTGGCAATTCGAGGTCATTTGTGGTTCCATATACATTTACTAATTCTTTTATCTATTTCATTAAAGTATTATTGTGAGATTTACATGGGTATTGCATTAAATGCGTAGATTGCTTTAGGCCGAATGTCCATTTTAACAATGTTAAATTTTCCTTTCGCTGAACAGGGGACATTTTTCCACCTCTTAAAGTCTGTTTCAATTTCTTTCAAAAGTGTCTTGTACTTTTCTGTGTATAAGTCTGACACTTTCTTCATTAACTTAAACTTCAGGTATTTCATTCATTTTGTTTTGATAGCAAAGGGAATTGATCCCTCATTTCATTTTCTGTGGATTTGTTGTTTGTATATAGGAATGCTGTTGATTTTTTTACATTTATTTTGTATGCTGCGACTTTACTATATTCGTTTATTGCTTCTAATACTTTCCTGTTAGAATCTTTTGAATTATTCATATAAAAAGTCATGTCACCGGCAAATAGTGGCAATTTCTCTTCTTCTTTCCAAATTTGGACACTTTTGATTCATTTTTGTTGACTGATTGCTGTGGTTAGAACGTCCATTACTATATTAAATAACAGTGGTGACAGGGGACATTCCTGTCTTGTTGCTGTTTTTAAGGGAATAGGCTTCAGCTTTTCCCCATGGAGTATGATGTTAGCTGAGTCCCTGTCTTATATGGCCATTTATTATTTTGAGATGCTTTCCTTCTATAACTATTTTATTTAGTGTTTTGCTCATAAATAGATGCTGTGTCTTGTTGAAAGCTTTTTCTGCATCAATGGGAAATGGTCATACGTTCTTTATCTTTGATTTTGTTTATGTGGTGTATCACATAGATTGATGTTCGTATGTTGAACCCTCCTTGTGCTCCTGGGATGAATCCCACTTGATTTTGAGGTATGATCTTTTAGATGAATCGCTATATTCTGTTTGCTAATATTTTGTTTAGAATTTTTGCTTCTGTGTTAATCAGAGATATTGGTCTATAGTTTTCTTTCTTTGTAATGTCTTTGCCAGGCTTTGGTATTACAGTAATGTTGGTCTCCTAGAACGAGTTAGGAAATATTAGTCTTCTTCAATTTTATTCAGGAGTATGAGGTGGTTAGGTGTTATTATTCTGGTCCATGGCTTTTGCCTTTACGGAGATTATGGATAGTCATTTTAATCTCTTCATTATGAATTGGTCTATTTAGATTATCGATATCTTCTTGGTTCAATCTAGGTTAGCTATCATGTTCTAGAATCTTGTCCATTTCTTCTAGGTTGTTAAATTTAGTGGCACAAAGTTTTTCGTAAGATTTTCATATAATCCTATGTATTTCTGTGGTATCAGTGGTAATTTCTCCCCTTTCATTTTTAATTTTGGATATTTGTGTCCTTTCTTTTCTTCCTTTGATTAGTCTCACCAAGGTTTTTTCAGGTTTGTTGACTTTCTCAAAGAACCAGCTCTTTCTAATATTCTTTTTCTATTGTCCTCCTGTTCTCTAATTGGTGTAGCTCTCCTTTAATTTTTCTTATTTCTTTTCTTCTGCTGACTTAGGGTTTTGTGTGCTCTTCTATTTCTAGTTCCTTAAGATGGTATGTTAAGTTGTTTCCTTGTGATTTTCTTGTTTCTTAAGACAGGCCAGTATTAATATAAATTTCCCTCTTATCGCTGCTTTCGCTGTGTCCCAATTATTCTGGTATGTTGTGTTTTCATTGTCAGTTATTTTTATATATTTTTTACTTTCATCTCTTATTGTTCTTTTATCCAGTCTTTGTTAAATGAGCTGTTCTTCATCTCCATGTATATGTGTTTTTTAATGCTTTCCTTTTACAGTTGATCTCCAATTTCAAAGCATGGTGGTCTGAGGATACACATGGTATAATTTCAATCTTCTTGAATTTGCTGAGGCTACTTTTGTGTCTCAGTATGTGGGATATCTTTGAGAATGTTCCATGTTTACTAGAAAAGAACAAATAGTCTCTTTTTGCTGGATGAAGTGTCCTGCAAATATCAGTTATGGCCAATTGCTGTAATGTGTCATTCAGTGCTGATGTTTCCTTATTTATTTTCTGTTTGGATGATCTGTCCATGGCTGTTAGTGCGTTGTTTAAGTCTCCCCCAATGACTGTGTGTTCATCAGTTTCTCCTTTTAAACCTGTTAGGAGATTCTTTGTCTATTTCGGTGCATCCTGGTTAGGAGAATATAAATTTATTAGTGTCAAGTAGTATTGTTGTTGTATTGTGCCTTTTATCATTATGTAATGTCCGTCCTTGTCTTTTACTATCCCTTTTAACCTGAAGTTTATTTCAATCGGTTGAAGTATGGCAACTCCTGCTTCTCTCTGGTTACCATTTGGTTGAAGCATTGTTTTTCATTTTTTCACTCTGATTCTGTGTTTGTCCTTATGTCTGAGGTGTGTTTCCTGGAGATAGCAGAGAGATTGATTCTGTTTTTTAATCTAGTCTGCTATTGTGTTTCTCTTTATTGGTGAGTTCAGCCCATTAACATTTAGAGTGACGATCGATATAGGAGGATTTCCTGTGACCATTCCTTATTTCTTTGTTTGATTTGTTGTATTTTTTTTCTTTCCCGTTGCCCCAACTTTGTTCCATTTTTCCTGATGTTTTGTTTCAGGTCGAAGAGACTCCTTCAGTATTTCTTTGAGTGCTGGTCCCTTCACTAGACTGCAGCTTCAATTCCTGCCCGCTGTGAAGGCTGACCTGCTGCTGGTGCTGCTCGTGCGGTGCCTGCATGGGGCTGCAGTTCCCATTCCGCCCGCTGCAAAGACAAACAGGTTCCCTTTCTACCGCGGTGTCAAAACAACAGCTTCGGAATTGTGTGCATACCTGCTCGCTTGCCCCTGGCTCCTAAAAGCAGTTCGAGTCCACAAACTCTGCCCCAGCACGTGGTCGCTGGAGCAGGCCTGGAAAGAAAGGCGGTTTTCATAGCATTCGCACCAGCCAGAAGGAGGAGCCTCAGCCCGCATCACCCAGCTTCCCCAGCATAGGGCAGAAGGAGGAGTTGCCCCAGTGTGCCTTTTCTTGGCATCTTTCCTTTCTAACAGCCTCCCCAAATAACTAAATTCAGGAAGCGAAGGGACCATTACAGGTGTATGCTGACTCCAAATGTAGCAAGAGAAAACACAAAAAAAAGTAGATAAACCCTCTCTCCCAAAACTTGACCCTCACAGGGCCACCTTGTGTCTGCTCTACACCAAGACTCCACAAAAGTACCAATCTGGGCTTTGGTGCACTTCTATTGAAAATAACGCCCTCATGTCAATCAGGAAGAACCCAGCATACAGGATGAATTCCTTAAAACTAAAACTCCTCAAAATGATCAGGAAATTTATCAAGACAGCCTCTTAGATCTAGAATTTTCTGGCATAAGTGACAGAGAAGTTCAATTAGCAACTCTAAAGGCTCTGAGACAAAAGAAAACATACTGGCAGAGCACGATGTCTGAGATAAACAACATAAAAAAGGAAA
>PVJL010019754.1:0-13261 GCA_004026885.1 Lyroderma lyra | reverse complement strand
ACACACACACTCACACACTCTCACACACGCTCACACGCTCACACACTCTCTCACACACACATGCAAGCACACGACTTGCACAAAGCATCCGTGAATAGAGTGGGCTTTACTGAAGACTGAGAAAGAGGAGATGGAGGAGTGGTGAGCACGGAGGAACAAAATTCCTTCACGTCAGGTACCTCCCTTCTTAAAGGGCCAGTCCGCCGCCCCCTCCTCCCGTCATTCCTAAGTTCATTTCATCATCCCCTTGGCTCCACCCTCTCCCTTCTCTGCCCGTCCTCGCCCTTCTCTCCCCGTTTTCCAAGAGCAAAGTCAAACTCCTCTCATTTTCTCATGCCAAGGAGCATAAAATCTTCCTTCGTGCAACACTTACTGAGCACCTGGTGCCTCCTGCATGCCAGAGTCGTGCTATTTCTTGAGGCTCGTTAGGGAGGAGCTCCAGAGAAGGTGACATTTAAGCCAAAACTGGCAGGAAGGGAGGAAGGACGGCGGTGAGCCAGTAGACATCACACGGAGGAGGCTTCCAGGCCGGCAGACGGCGGGAGCCAGGGCCCCGTGGCGAGCCGTGTGGGGCCGATGGACGGGGTGGACATAGGTGCGCAATGACCTCAGAGGGGTGGCCGGGAGCCAGCCCTGGTTGCTCGTGCTCCAGCCATTACCTTACCTTCATCTCCAAGACTCTTAAGCAAGTGTCTCCCCAAACGAAGATAGGTCTCCTTCTGGGGGAGAACGCTGGTCCCAGCTAGAAGTACGATAAATTCCGCTCACTGCCCGACTTCCTACGCTACCGCCCTTATCGTCCGAGGAGCTGAGAGCTCACAAGCTGTCGCCTTAGGGGACGTGTCCGTCTTTTGCACAGAGGATTTTTAAAAAGAACCTAGTAAAGCAAACTCACTCAAGCAAAGAAGCTGCCGGAGTCACCCCGGTTAGGGACCTCTGGGGCCCTTCCCCTTGGACACCAGCCTCGGGGCACAGGGCCCTCTGTTGACAGCACTCGCGGGCTGCAGGACGGCCTTCGCTGTGTATGCAAACGCAGCAGGGGACACCCCCACTGTCCAGAGAGGATGCCACAAGCTGGGACATGTCTCCCTGGACACTCATCGAGTTCCTGCTGAAGTGTGTGACTCCTCGTGGAAAACAGTAAATCTCCTTTCGCCCGATGGCCTGTACCTGGGGCTGTTACGCTGTTTTTCACACACGGGAGATGGAACGGGGCAGGAACACTCAGCAGCCTGGCCACAAAGACACGGGCTCTCCTCCCCGCACCCTCTAGAGCAGCGGTTCTCACCCTGTGGGTCACGACCCCTTTGGGGGTCGAACGACCCTTTCACAGGGGTCGCCTAAGACCATCGGAAAACACATATCAGATGTTTACATGACGGTTCATAACAGCAGCAACATGACAGTTATGACGTAGCAACGACAATAATGTTATGGGGGTCACCACGACATGAGGCTGTATTACAGGGTCGTGGCCTTAGGAGGGTTGAGAACCACGGCTCTAGCACGTGGCTGTACCCCCAGCACTGAGGGGCTCCCTCTGAGCAAGACGGCGACCTGTGAAGGGCTGGGGACAGAGGAGCCATGTGTTTCGATTGACATTGCTGCAGCAACAGCCTGTCTGCCAGGTTGTGACACAGCTATAGGGGACAAGGGTGGGAGCAGGACGACGAATGGGGATGTGCTCGGGCCAGGCTGGTAGCCGGGGTGGGTGGCCAGTGTCTGCGTGTAGCTGCATCACTAAACACGGAGCTCGCACTGTTTGGTGATGGGCTGGATGCAAGATTCGGAAGGGGAGAGGCCGGTGGCCGCCCGTCCGGAGGCCTGAGGACCTGAGATGCCGGCGACAGAGGGCCGGCGAAGCAGAGGTGCCCGCCACACGCCTGGGTGCGTGAGCCTGGGGTTCCGGACCACAGAGCTGGAGACACGGCCACCACACTTGACCCTTCTGGGGTCTGTGACCCGGCCCACCTCTCTGCGTGGACCTCTTGGACCTCAGTCAAGCCTCCGAGAGCAGTCTGCTGGCTCCCGTGTCCTGAGCTGCTCCCTCTCTGCGCATTCGTGCCATCCATCGTACCTCTGCCCGTGACATACCCCCCGCCCCGGCTGAGGGTGCTCACAGCTACGTCCTCCCTCCTGGACTGGGAAGTCAGTTACCTAACTGGGTCCAGGGCGGTGCCACCTGGCTGTCCCGTGAGCTAAGGTCCAGTCTTCTCGGCCTTGGGCTTGCTGCTGTTCTGGCCAGTGTGACAGCAACTCCTGGTCGCCTCGCTCTGCGAGGCTGCTTCTCCGGCCACCCCGTCCCTCCCCTCTTCCTTCCTCGTCCTGCTCTTGTCCCCATGTCATCACAAACACACGCACACGTGCACGCACACACACAAACTCCACGCAGTTACCCCTGGTTAAGACCCTACAGAGAGGAGGCTGGTTTCCTCTCCCACAACAGCTACCTGATCGTAAGTGCCCCTGCCTGGAACCCACGCCGACCATGTCACCATGTCATCGAGCGGTTGAGTGTGGGGGCTTTGCAGCCCCCCAGAACTGGACTGAGGACTTCCCCACCTGTTGCCCAGACGGAGCTTGCGCACGCTACTGCCACCTGGCGGCCGTGTGTCTTTCCTGGCTCAACTCCCCGGCCCGCACTCGGAGCCCTGGAGCCCAGAGCTACGTGGGGAAGGGCATTCTGGGAGCTGTCGCCATGATGCACAGGAGACCTTAGAAGAGGGGGACAGCGGTGCCGCGTTGACAGCCGACAACCACACCCAAGGGTGTGTGTCCTCCTCACGTCCCCCCACTGGACATGGAGATCTCAGGTTGGAAGGGACGGGTCCTGACTCGGTTTCCAATTCTGCCACATAGCTGCAATGACAGGTCTAAGGGAGGCACAGAGAAGGGGCTCCTGCACTGTGGTGCGGGGACCGTGCCAACCAGCCGGTCACTGCCCAGGGACCTCCGGGAACTCTGACGGACTCGGCAATCCTTCTTTTGTGACGGGGCCAGGGAGCGCAGGAAGGGGACAGGCAGGAGGGGAGGAGTGTTCCGGGCCTCCCCCTGCAGGCTTCCAATCGGACTAACGGCCAATGGATCCAAAAGGTCTCCCGAGGGGGTGTCCTGAGCTAGCGGGGGCTATGAGAAGGGCACGGGGAGCCCGCCCGCACTGTGTCCTCCACACAGACCCTGGTTTCCAGCAGGGCCCCCGGCCGGGACCCCGCATCTCGGGGGTTCGCTGCCCTCTGCTTTGCTCAGCGCGTTGCCTTTGCTGCTGAAGGCCTGCAGGGCCCCGGGTAGCTCAGGGCCCGGCTGGATTCCAGCCTCTCCCCCGCGCATGAGGTCGCTCCCGCCTCCCTCGTCTTCATTTATCTTCTCCGCCCGCGGCTGCGGCGGGGCCGGGCGGGGAGGCTGCCGGGAGCCCACGGGGCCGCCTGGCGCGTCTGCAGCGCCGGCAGAGGAAACGCCACAGCGGGGAAGGGGGCCCGGCTTGTCACCACGGCCCAGCCCTGGAGGGGCGGAGGGCCGGCAGGGAGCCCGACAGCCTGGGCAGAGCCCCCGCCCCCCACACAGCTGCACCGAGTCCTGGGGGGCAGCTGGGAGCTGAGCGGCACTGCTGGGAGCACCGACAGAGGCAGCGGGAGAGAGGGGCGGGCAGCAGCAGGCAGGCGCCGACGGCGGGTGCCCACCCTCCCCGGGGAGCCCAGACATCGGTGAGGCCGGACGGCATGGACCCCCCTTCGGAGCCGGAACCGCAGTGCTGGGACGGAGTGAGGTTAAGGGAGGACAGCAAAGCGAACGCAGAAGGGACCCTGAGCGGACGTCAGCATGCTGGGCACCTGCTCCGTCCCAGGCCCTGTCTGCCCATGGGGGCAGCGGAGTCCGGGTTCAAAGTCCGCCCCGGCTCTTCCAGGCGCAGCGCCGGGGGTAGTTGCTTCATCTTCTGGACCCTCCATTTCACGCACCTGTGAAAGGGGCTCCCATCCCTCCCTGAGGCTGGGTGTCCATTCGGTGTGGCCCCGTGCAGAGAGCTACCAGTGGGCGCGGCCTGCCCCCTGAGCCCCCCTGCCCACAGGAAGGATGGCTGGTCCAGGGATCCGGTCCCCATGAAGACGAGCAGTGAGGAAACACCTGGGCAGAAAGGAAACAGCAGGCTGGTCCCCCCCAACTTCTGCCATGTGTGCCGAACACCTCCATGCCCCGCTGAGCCCCAACCCTTTGTCCATCACCTCGGATGCCAGGCATGCTGCAAGGGCACTGGAGGAACCGGGCCCGCTCCTGGCCTCACTGGGCTTGCAGACCCCTGGGGGCAGAGCAGAAGACCACCCGCCTAACGTCTGTGTGATCCATGCCTCCAGGGAAAAGTTCAGGATGTCACAGGCAGTGACAGTGACGGCTTCTCAGCGGGGACAGTTTGCTTCCCCGCCCCATCAGTTCCTGTCCCCGCGCTGGACTGGATGCCTGGCGCAGTTCCACCCACGCAGGTGCCCGCCCCGTGCTGAACACACCGGTGAGTGGAAACCGCAAACACATGAAAGCAACTTGCAAGCAAATACGGAAGGACGGTGTTTTGCCGAGTATAATGCGCTCCCGTGCGCAACGCGCACCCACACTTTCAGGGGAAAAACCTCTGGCTTTCCTTTTTTAATTCAAATCTTCATTTGTGTATATTTAGATACTTGCTTTTTATATTATAAAGGAATTTTAGCACTTACATTTTAACATTATGATACAAGAAATTTTATGTAACAGATAATTTCAAAACGCAGGAACAGACATTTCATATATAAAATTTTTCATATAAAAAACCAATTATTCCAGGGTATTATTTTGCATGTGGGTATTGTTAGTGATTTCTAGAATTACACTTTTAACTCATAAGTATACATAAAAGAATTTAAAACATTTATAAAGATAAGGAATTAGCACTACCCATGTCTAATCTGCATCCTTATTTTTCCCTCACAGATTTGGGCAAAAAAAGTGCGTGTTATACATGGCAAAATGCAGCACTTCTGACAGTGGCTAAGGGCTTTGTAGATGTGCAAATAGGAAGTGATTGCCTAGGAGGAAATAGTCCTCATCCCAGCATCGAACCGCGCGCCACCTGACTCCTCA
Source organism: Lyroderma lyra (assembly GCA_004026885.1). Classification (NCBI taxonomy): domain Eukaryota; kingdom Metazoa; phylum Chordata; class Mammalia; order Chiroptera; family Megadermatidae; genus Lyroderma; species Lyroderma lyra. The sequence continues at coordinate 8,155 of PVJL010019754.1, read as the reverse complement.
CCCCCACCCCCAGTGGCCCAGGGGGACCATGTAAGACCCCAGGCCCATTTTTGTGCCAGTTTACACAGCTCCACTAAACCGAGGGACTCAAAGCACGCATGGGCCGCCCTCCCCCTCAACCTGAGCAGCACCAGCACACCTCGAAGGGATGAGTTCCTATTGGGCCCACCTGCCAGGGAAGCTCCAGGAGCAGCACGTGCCCTCTAGTTCCTAATGCAGGGAGACCGGCAATCTGGGAGGCTGTGGAAGCCCACCGAACCACAGAGGCCTTGACATTGGGACCCGCTTTCCTTTGCTGCCATCTGGTGGTCACATTTGGGAACACCACCGTGAAGTGTGGGACGCGGGAAGACTGACTTCTGCAGGTCCCGGGCTGTCCTGGGCGCCGGGCGGACCTACAGCAGTGGGCGGGACAGACGCAGGCCGCCGCCCACATGCATTTACACTCTACCGGGTACAACTGCACAAAAGCTGACTCGTGCCCATTTGACAGAGGAGATGACAAGGTTTCAAGAGGTAAAATATCTGCCCCAACCACACAGCTTGCAAGTGGAGAAGACCTTGAACTGAGAACGCCCTTTGCACAGCACTCTCTTGCCTTCCCACGAGTCATCAGGAGGACAGGAAGTTGGCTCCACGTTTGGAGCCAGACGACATAACCTAAGAGCAAGGCAGGGTGCTTAAAGGCAAGAGACCCGGGCTAGCAGCGGATTGTGAGGCTTGGCCCTACAGCACTCCAGCTGTGTGACCTTTGGCAAAACACTCCGTGTCTCTGATCATCTGCAAAACGGGGCTCACAAGACCTATGTGTAACGTAGCCCATCTATGGTTCCTGCATTCCACCACCACCATTTAGTGAACACCTAGCATGGGTGACATTGTGCAAAGATTTGGCCGAAAGCCGGTCGAGTCTGTGTCCCCTCCAGTCCCCACTGCATGATGAGATAGCCTCGGGCCCCCCAACTCTCTGCAGCTCACCTTCCCTCCTGATCTTTAAGGTGGTAGGCCTGTCAGTGGACCATCGTAGTGCTCACTCGTACGACTGTCGCAGTGGAGTAAAGGGTGCATTTGGAGGCAGCTGGTTCATAATCGGCATTCCAAAAACATTAGCTATGGCTAGTAATAATGTCTTCTCGACTCTCATCCACGGATCTTAATTAGGACTTGCCACCAGGCTGTCACTGTGAGATGGCCCCATGGCTTCTGCTCCAAAAATGAAGCTGCAGTGCATCAACCATGAAGGCGTGTGCAAGTGTAAACCAGCAGGAACATGATACACTGGGCAGGGGTTCCACTGTCACCCCTCCTTTCAGCTAGTCTCTGCCAGCCTTGTGTCTTCTCTTCTGGGACACTGGGACTAGGAGCTAGTAAGTGCCTTTCATTGACGCTGCAAGAAGTCCATGACAAGCTGAGACCTGCTTTGAGTCCCAGGTCCTTGGCTAACTCACCACCAGGAGTGAAATTATTGGGGCCTCAATTTCCTCAACTGTAAAACTAAGAGTCCTGGCTCCCATGCTCTCTTCCAACCCTAATATCCCACAATCCTGTATGATAGTTTAAAGAGCTATACTCCAAATGAGTACTATTTTCTGGCAACAACAACAAACTTAGCCTGACAAAGCGCTGAGAGGGGACACTGCAGGTGCAGAAACGAGCTGAAAGGAGACCTCAAAAATCAAAGAGACAAGAGATGTATCTGAGGACTCCACCGGACCATGCTCCAAAGTCCCAGGGAAAGAATGGATTTCACCCGATGAAATAGAAATGTCCCTTTGATGAGAGAAGTGTCAGCAACTGGTTTCAAAAGGACCGCTGAGGCCACCCCAAGGTGAGTGGGTTGGAGGGGTGTAAATGGGAGCAGGGCACCATGAGAAGGCTACTGCCCCAGTCCGTGTAAGTGTGAAGTCCATCGTCACCACTTACCCTCGTTCGCTCTCATGTTAAAGCGCACCAACCGCCTATGAAACCCACAAGGACCCAACTGTTTTTAGAAACAGGACAAGGTTATTCCAAAGAGAGGTCTCACCACCCTTCCAAATTAGCAATTTCCTTTAACGCCAAAACTTTGGTTCTTCTCAACTCCTTGAACAGTGACTAATGAAAAGCCCTCCCCCCAATGCAGAACATTAACATTCCATTTATAGTGTCCTTTACCTGGAAAAATTAACACCAGATGCAGAAGAGTGGCAGTGATTAGTCATTTTCTCCCAGGAGAGCCAGTTTTAGGAAGCTACAGATTGTGTCTTACGCCCCCACCTCCGTCCCACCCCCGCCCAGCTGTTTCCTCAAGCTGCGTCTCACTCACCTGACTGACAGCAGTTCCCAAGGGGCCGGAGCACGTTGGTGAGGAGAGGGATGAAGCCAAACACGTCCAACACGCAGAATTACAGCTTACCTAAGGCCAGTAAGAATACCATAATGGCCACCATTTGTTGAAGGCTTGCTATGGGTCAGGCACTATGTCCATTTCTGGACCTCCCTACCATCTGCAAAACAAAGGAGTCTGCCAGTGTCCTTTTGGCTTAGGTCACCAAACATTTCTGAGCACCTCAGGTGTGCCAGATGCGGGTAGATGCTTTGAATAGGCTTCATAGAGCAATGATGCAGGAGGGAGTTCAAAGCCACCAACATGCAGTCGTTATGATATGTGACGTCCTCTGCATGCACTGCCTAACAGTAACAATAATTAGGATTGAGAGCAGCTCTAGAGTGTGCGGCGCACTTGGTTTAGAAAGCAAAACAATTCACATGAAAAGATGCTCAAATCACTGACCATCCAGCAAATGCAAATCAAAGCCGCAATGAGAGGTCACCTCACACCTGTTAGAATGGCTGTCATCAAAAAGACAAGAAATAGTAAGTGTTGACAAGGATGTGGAGAAAAAGGGACCCTCCTACGCTGTTGGAGAGAATGTAAATCGGTACAGCCACTATGGAAAACAGCATGAGGTTCCTCAAAAAACTGAAACAGCACATTCTGTGATCCAACAATCCCACCTGTGGGTACGCATCCAAAGAAAATTAAAACAGGATATTAAAAAGGTATTTGTCTTCCATGTTTATTGCAGCATTATTCACACAATAGCCAAAATCTGAAAACCTAAATGAGCCTGTGTGTGTGTGAGTGCACGCATGCACACACACATGTGCACACACATATGTGCACACACACACGCACAAACACACACTGGAATACTATCTGGGTATGAGCAACAAGGAAATCCTGCCATTTGCGACAGCGCGAATGGACCCTGAGGGCGTTATGCTGAGTGACATAAGTCAGACAGGGAAAGACAAATATCCTATGACATCACTCAGATGTGAAGCCTAGAGACAGGAGGATGGCGTTGTCGGGGCTAAGGGGTAGGGAAATGGGGAGACGTTGGTCAAAGGCTACAAACTGGCGGTTAGAAGCTGGGTAAGTTCTGAGCATCTAATGCACACATAGTGCCGACAGTCAGCCATCCGTACCACGTACCCGAAAGGTGCTAGGAGACTAACCTTAGATGGTCTCTCCACAACAAAAAGGAAACGATAATTACGTATCATGATAGAGGTGTTAGCCAATGCTAGGGTGGTAGTGATACTGCAGTGTGTAAGTGTATCAAACCATCGCGTTGTGCACAATGTTAGACATCAGTTATATGTCAATAAAATAAAAATATGAAACAAGAAAAGAAATCCAAACAACTTAGCAAGGTATGATGCACTGAGAACACTTACTACATACTATCTCCATTCATTGCACTCCCTCCTACCCTCAGGTGACTACTGTCACTGGTTTCTTGTGACATCTCTGGATAATGCTGTGGAGTATGCAGGCCATACCTTCTTGCTGATAACATCTAGATGAAGTAGAGGAAGGCAAGGAAAGTTAAGAAGGTCATCCAAGGTCACACTGCGGATAAGCAGCAGAGACTGGCCTCCAAGTCAGACCTCATACCTGAAAACCCCACCCTCCTCAGAGCCTGTCCCTCTGCCCCCCAGGGTCCATGCAGACACCTGTGGAATAGGCTTGAAGAAAGGACTTAGCCCAAAGGAACTACCCATCAGTGGTGACATATTTTCACGTTTGGTAGATATATGTATGTCCGAGGGACCTCTTCAAAGTCCCTTAAGTCAAAATACGAAGGCTGCCCCTCCTGAGGGGCTGCCCAGGTCAGCCCAGCCCCATCTCCAGGCCCCTGTAACACCTTGCATCTTGGCTCTGGATGAATGTCAGAAACTGCCGTTCACTAGAAAACAAGACAACATCCCAAGAGGGTGGAAGTGGAGAAAAGCTGGAAGCCCAGCCAGTCAGCCAAGGTTTGCAAGCTCAGCTGGGGCCCAGAGCCAGGGACTCAGCCCAGCCCTGGCCAGCCTTCTGGGAAAATGCTGGTGCTGGCGCCAAGTTAGGGAATGTCTCCTTGTCTGTTTTTAAAAGTGACACCAAAGGAGGCTCCATGTTTGTGCATCTAGACCCAGCAAATGAATGGCAAAACTGTAATTAGAGCCAGAGGGGTCCCAGGGTATGTGAACCCCAGTCTGCTGGGCCCACAACGTGGAGATTATGCATGCGGTCAGACAGGCCTGAATTTGACATCCCCACGTGCTCACTCTGTGACCTTGGGCAGGTTAACCAACCTCCCCAAGCCTCAGTGTTCTTCTCTATAAAATGAGGATAATGCTACCCACCACAGAGGCTTATTCCAAGGATTAGAAGAGAGAATATGGCCAAAACATTCCCCAAAACATGAACTAGCTCCAATAATGTTAGCTCGTCTTATATAACAGTGGCCCCACTCAAATATTTAAGGTTTGCAGCTATTCAGAGTCAGCCAAGTTAAAATTTCAGTAGACCTTACAAGGAGTCTAATACAATAAACCTCCCAATTTCAAAGGTCATACTTTTTTTCCTGGAAATCCAATTACTGTGAAATGATCCTTCAATCAGATCTCATAGGCAAGAGGCTTCCTTCTGTCCTGATAGCTCCTGGTATCACAAAACATAACTGCTTTGGGATTCTCCAGACCAGCCTGAATGCGGCGTTCTCATACTGCCTGTCCGGCTCACCAATGTCCGCTCCAGCCCAGGCCTGGAAGGAGCTGCCCTCATTAGCAACAGGAGCCAAAACGATCACACTCCTCCGGTGGAATCATTTAGTCACTTTCAACCAGATCCTTCTTTTACTGTCTTTATTCTCGAAGGTAATGTTGAACATAGGTTGTTATATTCCTCATACACCGATGAAACATCCACACACAGATAAACGAAGTATGGTTTCTAAGACCAATATTTTTCTGTTCATGGGTTCACAGAATACATGTCTAGTACCCACATACCAGCATATACTAGGTGCTAAGGACAACAGTGAACAAATCGGGGACATGGTTCCTGCCCCCTTAAACCTGCGGTCTAGCCGAGAGATAGTAAGTCAGTATTTTATTAAAATAATTGTGTGATTGCAATTGTAGCAAGAGCTGAGTGAATGAATCAGAGGGCTCTAAGGGTATTGAACAGGTCGCCGATGTGTCTCCCTCTTCTTCCAATGAGCTGAGCGTGGAGGAGGAGAGCCTGGTGGTGGGCAGGGGCAGCTCCAAGGGAGGACATGGCCTGATCAAAATCACAATACAGGGAGTTGGGAGGGAAGCATCATCAGCTCAGATTTGTGGGGCAGATAGAGCAAGTCCAGCTGGCCCAACATCTACCCCAGCCTTTTTCTAAGGTCTCTCCGGGTACATCAGAGACTGGAAATCTGAATAACCACATTTCCCAGACTCCCTTGCAGCTAGGGTTGTGGCTGCGATGCGCAATTGCCTACCAGTTGTGCTCATTCAGGACACGAGTTCAGAACCGAGGTAACTGGGAAGAGAGGAGGCAGTGAGCAAGGCATCACTTTGCTGGAGCAGAGCTGGGGGGTGGCAGAGATCCGAGCCAACAGTTGAACTACCGCGTCAGTAAGAAACACTTGTTTTACTACATTAGACCATCACCATCTCTTATTTTATTTCTCATCCCAGTAGGACCTACCTGGTCCTCTGATGCCAAACCTTAGGCTCCTATGTTTGCTTTTAAAATTGCAAAAAAATGTTTCTTTTTTTTTACTTTTAGAGTTTCAAGCATTCTGGAACTTGTTTCCTATGAGTAGTGTGAAGTCGGAATCCGTTTTTATCTCTGACAAGCAAATTGAGTCGACTGTACATTTTACACGTATATGAAATAGTCCTCTCCCCACTGTCATCTCCATCACATATCAAGCTCCCAGTCTCCTGTGTAAATCTGTTTCTAGACTGCTCACTCCGTTATGTCATCTACGGGTGTCTGAAAATTTGAGAGACATGAAATAAATGTATCTTTAAATAATATAGTCATTACATTCTTCAAGTCATATGCTCAATTTACATTATCTTGGTCAAGAAAGCCACAAATTGGTTCCAAGTAAAGAGTGAGGACAGACCCTCCGCTTACTGGGAGGGCCTGAAAAGTCACTTGTAAAAGAGGGACAAAGAATTGAGCATACTTTTAAATGAAGCTATCACATGCAATGCCTCTCCTTACCTCTCATAACGCTTAAATATTTAATGCACTGATTAATAGTCACTTACTTATTTAATATTACTTTATAGTTTGCCTATAAAGTTTCAATTCATTGACTATCTCCATCCTACTTCCAAGTAAGACAAGAAACTTGACCGTGTTTTAAATTCTTAGAACTGCCCTATTCCCATCTTTCATGTTAATATTCTCCAAAATTTGGCTTCTATCCTTTTATTTAAATTTTAAAAAACAACAAAAAAACCCACTATGTGTGTGCCTGTGTAGATTTTACTCTAGTTCGCTCCGTACATATCTCATATTTTACATGCACTGTCCGTGCTTTCTTCTTGCGTCTGTGTTCTTTCTTCCATGTTTCTTTTTCCTTGTGACGAACTGTATCATTTTGTAGCTCTTTCAGCAAATGTGTGTGAGTTATAATTTCCTTTACTCTTTGTATGCCTGAAAATAGCGCTACTTTGCTTTTACTCTTGAACAATTACTTGGTTTTCTACATAATTATGGGGCGAGAGTTACTTCGACTCTGCACTTTCATAGGGGGAAATATATATGTCTCTCAAGTACTTCAAACTCAGAATTTCTGATACACTATTTCTATGGAAAAGGTAGGCTTAATAGTGAATTGATTTAAAGGAATTATTCGAGCAAAATAATCAGTAAGACCAAAATTACGTGGTTGTTACCGGGAAACTAAAGTCTGAGAAACACCTTCTTAGCCATCTCGGCTTCGTCTCGGCGCCCATGCCCACGCCAGGCCGCTGCCCCCCACAAAGTCCCCCCGAATGCTAAATGACAAATCTGAACGAAAGCAGGAGTTGAAACCTTCTCTTTCCACTGTGTCTTCCAGAATCCCTGACATGCTGCAAAAGTGCCGCCTTTGTCGACGTCAGTTTGGGAGAGTCGTAAACACGGGGTTCGGTTTGGAAGGAAGAGACCGGAAAGAGTTGGTCCCGCCGAGGCGTGATCGAGACCATCTGGGGTGTCTTCTAACTCCCTGAGCGGAGAAGCCCCGCTCACCGGAGCCAATGAGCCAGCACGCCGTCGCTTTGCATTTAGAGCCCCTCGCTGCCCCCATCCGGGCTTCCCGGGAGCCTGCGGTCCGCGTGGAGCCCTCACGCCCCACTCCCAGAGCTGAGAGGCGGCGCGGTCCGTGCGCGTTCGTGCCGCGGCGCCCCCGACCCGCCTCACGTGGGACTCCATACCCAGGCCTCAGCGTCTCCTGTCACGTGCCCACACGCGCCTGCCACCAGACTGCGTGTGCTCGGAGGCACGGTTACCCACGCTCCGACCATCACTGCCGCCTGAGCCGGGGGCTCCGGGCTCTTTGGGCTGCAAAGTCAGGAGGGAGGGAGACCGGGTCTGCCCGTTTCCAGGCCTCAGGACTGCAGAAGGAGGATGGCTTCCCGTTCAGCCTCAGCAGGGAATGGCGGGACACTGGGCAACATTCTTAGAAGCTGGAACATCCACGCTGCGCTGGGACACAGGAAAGTGGGCGCCGCCACACGCCGGGAGCCTCTGTTTAAAAAGGCACGAGCTCTTTCCCACCGTTCGCCCTGTTTTGAGAGAATCCAGCCTGTAAGTACAAATCGTGTGAGATTTACTGTGTGGTGACTTGTCACA
>PVJL010019753.1:0-13264 GCA_004026885.1 Lyroderma lyra | reverse complement strand
TTCTTGGGATGTAAAAATGAAAGCAACAAAGAAAAATCTAAAAACTCATAAATACAGACAACACATTAGTGGTTGCATGAAAGTAAGGAAAAAGAGAGGTGGTAGAAGAGGAAAGGGGTGGTCAAATATAGGGGGAAAATGAAGTGACTCTGGGTGCTGAACCCACAATGCAATATATGAATATGAATTATGTATTGTAAAAATGCATACTGGAAATGTAATGTTACTAATTGTTGTCGCTGTCATTAATTTAATACATAAATAAAAAACACAAACCATAAACCTGGCCTAAATTATAAAGAAACCCCAAACGTAATCCATCACTAAATCCAAACCTAATTTAAAACAGAACCCTCAGCTTTATTATAAACTGAACCCTAACTCTAAATCTCTTAATATACTCAAGAAATAATCCTAAATTAAATCTAACGCTAAACCGAGCCCTAGTGGAAAACCTGAGCCTTCCCATAACACTATCCCTGAAAGTTACCCATACTCGCTTTTACTGGAAACCCAACCCCAACTCGAATGTAAAACCAACCCTGACCTCCAAGATAAATCTCACCCTAATCCTAAAAACCGAATCATAAAGTGAAATCTGCACCGCATCATTAAACCGGCCCTTCTGCTACCGTATCTTAAAACCTAACTCCAACCTCAAAGGTAACTCGAAGCCTAAGTATATAACTACCCCTAATCATTAACTCACCCAAACCCTAAACCAAGGACATGCCTAACGAAAACCTAACTCTATCCTCAAACTTTACCTCACTCTATCAGTAGCCCTTCTACCCAGAGTTTTCATTTCAATATTCTTAATATCATAACCTCAATGGTTCCTCTAACACAATCCAAGATCTAGCCATGAACCTAACCTGAAAACTAACACATATCCTAACGAAAGATGGATCCTTATACTAATCCAAACCACAATAGTACACATACCTCTCACCCCCAACTTTACATACCCTGAACACTAACAACAATTTTAACAAAACCTCTAACCTCAAAGCTAACTCTAAGGCTAACACCAAAGCTGAAGCTGCACAGAATCTCATCCTTAACACAATTCCTAAACTTACATCTAACCTCTCCCAGGGTCACAGCTCCCCACTGTATCGCATTATAGAACTCACAATCCTGACTCTTCCAGTGTCTGCTGATTAGCTCTGGGGCCTCAAGACATCATAACCCTTGATACAGCCTCGGGGCCCCGATTGGCTGTCCCTGCAACTGTGACATCGCAGTCAGCCAATGTTCTGATTATAGGTCCCTGGTCCCTTCCTCTTTCCATCGCGGAGGGTTTGTGCGCCCTGCAAGGGCTGTCCGCCTGCAACAGCCTGGGGTCCGGTGGCCCAAGGGCGATTCTGTTGGCGCCAAAACTCCTCTCCAATCCTCTGCTCTCACCAGGGTTCTGAGGTTTTCAATGGATACTTTTGATTCATCACTTCATACCTATTTCACGGCATTGCTTGATCCCAGATAAATCAGAGTAAAAGGGTGGTTTGTTCTGGTCAATTATGTACGTACTTTTGTCTGTTTTACCCTATACTTGGTGGTTCTGTGGCTGGGACCATAATACTTGATGAACTGGCAGTCGTTCCCTTGCGGAGGAATTTTAGGTGTGTATAACATGAACTCAACTTACTGTCTCTCTGTATGTTCTGCGAGATAGGTGAGCGTTCATTTAGCAGGGTCATTCCCTTCTTTAACTGTATTCACACCACTGAAACATTTTCCTAAGAGAAGAAGGGAGGCTGCAAGGGGTGGGGACATCAGGCACAAAATGCACTTTGATTATATTTTACAATTGAGTGTTCAAAATACTGTAATGATTGTGCGTGCATGCCTTCTAGAATATTTAACATAGAAGTCTGTGGTATTTTTTTATTTATGATTTGTATTCTACTCAGAATTATAGTAAGTATATCAGAAATACTATTACACAACTAAAATACAGAATGGAAACTTGAGATAATGGGAAAAAGAGATTCATGCGCATTATTATGCATTTCAGAGGTGATTGTCCTTTGTGGTCAGGGAGGAAGGAAAAAAGTGGCTGTCATTTGTGTTTGGTATCTTGATGGGAAGTCATCCTCTCAATCCTGATCTGATAACTGTAAAGAGATTTGAGAGTTGAAAAGCTTTCTTGAAATACTGAGAGAAACCTAAGTAGTGAGATCTATGATGAGCATTTGAATAGACTATGTGAGTTCAGGCCCCATTGCTGCTTCTAGGTAAATGGAAAGTTGAAAAACACTTTTGATGATCTCAAATGCCAATGTGGTGGCAAAAATTATAAAAAAATGGAATAAGTATTAAAAACTACCCAAACACAATACCTAACTCGATTCAAAACCAAACACTAAATTTATTCATACATGAACTCTAAACCCAAACTTTACCCTAAGTTTCAAAGGAACTAATAATGGAATCCTTACCTTAGCCCTAGCCCTAAGTCTAACCGTACAACTGGCTTATTCTCCAACATTAACGATGAACTCAATCCCAATTTACACTCATATCCTGGATTCAAAGCAAAATCTAACCCTAAACATAAAACAAAATCTGCTTGGAACATGAACCATGAACATAACCAATATCCCTAAGCATAACCCAAAACCTAACCCTGGGCGTCAACATCATCTTGGCCCTCACCCTAACCAACACCTGATCGTAAACTTATAGTCACAACTAACCTTATCTTTAATCACGATCCTAACTGAAAATTTCACATTTAAACTAAATCTAAGCTTAATGGGAGTCCTAAACCTAAACAGACACCTGAAAATTTAAACTAATTTTAACACTAAATCGAACTTCACACCTCACTCTAACCCTCATCCTACACCTTCACCACATCGTGCACCAACCATAACCCCAGCATATCACCTACAAAGAACACTAGACCTAATCCCAATTTCAATGAAAATCATAAAACAATGGTAGGCCTAATCTTAACAGTAACCTTAAAATTAATCACAAATTCAACCCAATCTTTAAATGGAAACATAACAATAACCCTATCCATAACACTAATGATAAACTCAGCCTTACCACTAAAACTAGAATGTAAAATTAACCTAACACTATCCTTATACTTAATTAAAAACATAACCTCAAACCCAAGCATTAGTCAAAAAAAATTCATTTTAAATTTTCATCCTGATTTCACAATTTATTCTTATCCTACACTAAAACTAACCATCATCAAAAAATCAGTTCTGAACCTAAACTCATTCTAACATTTACCTAACTTGAAACTAACTCAAAACGTAATCCTAAGTGTAATCTAGCCCTAAATGGAAACACAAATCTAAACCCACTCTCATACCAAACTCAAAACCTCACCTTAAACTTAACTTAAAACATAACCCTCAATATTTAACAGTAAACCTAACCCTAAACACAGCCCTTACTCTAACCCTAACTTTTCCCCAATTCAGAGCCAATCCATTCCTCAAAGCTTACCATAAAACAATACTTCTTAGCAACCTCTCAATTGAACCATGAATAAAATAAAAACACCTAAACTTAAACACAAAATCTAACCCTAAACACAATTGGACTTTTTGTTCTACTGCTAACTCTAATAATAAAATCAAACCTAACCTTATTTTTAACCCTAAGCCTAAATCAAAATCTAAACCATAACGTCTGCCTAAAACTATAGCTAGGCTTCCCTACAGCCCCTATCTTGGTCTTGAACCTACACCACCGCTAATTAAAAACTAAAAAATAACCTCAAACCTAACTCTAACCCTAACCCTAACCCTAAATATTATGCTAACCATAGCTAGATACCTGAACCTAACATGGTTTCTAACCTCATCAGAAACTAAGAACATACCTAAACGTACCCATTACATAACACATGCTTTCCCTTAAACCAATTTCTAGAAATAACACTAAGACTAATCATAACAGTAATTGAGAGTAAAACCCGAACTTCAAAAGTCAGTATAACCCTAATCATAACAAGTGAACGCTAATCTTAACCTTAGTTATAACTCTGACACTAACTGATACTATGCACTTAAAAAGAGCAATAACCCTAAAGATCAGTCCAAGACATACCCTAATTTGAATGTTAACCCTAACCTCAATGCTGAGGAAAAAACTTAACACAGGGGCTGAGGGTCCTATACTCTGACAAACACAAGATGGTAAAAGAAATAGAAGTTTTCTTTTGCTTTGCAGAAGCTTTTGAGTTTGATATAGTCCCATTCATTTATTTTCGCTTATACTTCCCTTGTCTTTCAGGACTGCTTCATAAAGCTTTCCTTGAGTCCTAGGTCTATAAGTTTAGTACCAATGTCTTCTGCTATACAGTGTATTGTTACAGGTCTTATATGAAGGTCTTTAATCTATTTTGAGTCAATTTTTGATGGAATATTACTCAGCTATAAGAAAAGATGAAATATTGTCATTTGCAAGAACACGGATGGACCTGGAGATCATCATGCTTAGGGAAATAAGCCACACAGAAAAATCAAAGAACTTTATGACTTCACTCATATATGGAATATAAAACTGAAAGCAAAGAAAAAAAATTAACAAATAACCCATGGACACAATCAATAATTTAGTGATTATTTGGTTACGAATGGGTTAGGGAAGGGAGAAAAGGAAGGGGCTGGGAGAGGAGGGTGTGAAGCTAAATATGAGGTGATGTAAAGAGACGTCGCATTAGGTGGTGAACTGATTATACATCAAGTTGACAATGCACAGTAGAATTGTAGGCCTGAAACCTATGAAATCCTTGCTAACAGATATCACACCAATAAGTCTATCAATAAAAATGAATAGAGAAAATAAATAAATAAATAAATAAACGATGAAAAAAAAAGAAATTGAAGAAGGCACAAAGAAATGCAGCGATTTTATATTCATAAATGTGACGAATGAGCCTCATAGAAATGGTCCTGTTACACAAAGGAATGAACAGATTTAATGCCATCCCCATCAAAATTCCAATGACAATATTTTGAAAAATTTCAAGAAAAACATCAACAGATTTCTATGGTATCTAAAGAGACCCCAAATAACCACAGGCATCTAAGAAAAACACAATAATGGTGAAGGTTTCACACTCTTTCGCTTCAATCTATAGCACACAATGACAATAATATAAGCAGCAGGGTATTGGCAGAAATATAGGCAGACACACACCAAGGAAGAAGACCTGAAAACCTGGAAGTAACCTCACATATATATGTGAAGATTGTTTTTTATGGAAAGCCAAAAATATAACATGAAGCAAAGAATCCATTTTCCATAAACGGTGCTAGGGCATAGAGAATATCCCATGGAAAAGAATGAAACTAGACTGACAGTTTTCAACTTATACCAAAATTAACCATGCTAAGGGAAATAAATCAAATAGAAATACCTCGGAACCATAGAACTTCACTCCTTCTTGGGATGTAAAAAGAAAGCAACAAAGAAAAATCCAAAAACTCATAAATACAGACAACACATGAGTGGTTGTAAGAAAGTAAGGGAAAAGAGAGGTGGTAGAAGAGGAAAGGGGTGAGTCAAATATAGGGGGAAGGAAGAAGTGACTCTGGGTTCTGAACACACAATGCAATATACGAATATGAATTATGTATTATACAAAAGCACACTGGAAATGTAATGTTACTAATCATTGTCACTGTCATTAATTTAATACATAAATAAAAAACTCAAACCATAAACCTGACCTAAATTACAGAGAAACCCCAAACCATATTCAACACCAAATCCAAAACCAATTTAAAACAGAACCCTCAGCTTTACTATAAACTGAACACTAACTCTAAATCTCATAATATACTCAAGAAATAATCCTAAACTGAAATCTAACTCAAAACCGAGCCCTAGTGGAAAACCTGAGCCTTCCTATAACACTATCCCTGAAAGGAACCCATACTCGCTTTTACTGGAAACCCAACCCCAACTCGAATGGAAAACCAACCCTGACCTACAAGCTAAATATCAACCTAATCCTAAAGACCGAATCACAAACTGAAATCTGCACCTCATCATTAAACCGGCACTTCTACTAACCTATCTTAAAACCTAACTCCAACCTCAAAGGTAACTCAAAGCCTAAGTATAAAACTACCCCTAATCATTAACTCACCTAAACCCTAAACCATGGATATGCCTAAAGAAAAACCTAACTCTATCCTCAAACTTTACCTCACTCTATCAATAGGCCTTCTACCCAGAGTTCTCATTTCAATGTTTTTAATACCATAACCTCAAAGCTTCTTCTAACCCAACCCAAACTCTTGCCCTGAACCTAACCTGAAACCTCACACATAGCATAACTCAAGGATGGATCCTTACACTAATCATAATCACAATAGTACACATACCTCTCACCCCCATCATTACATACACTGAACAGTAACCACAATTTTAACAAAACCTCTAACCTCAAAGCTAACTCTAAGGCTAACACCAAAGTTGAAGCTGCGCAGAATCTCATCTTTAACACAAGTCCTAAACTTACCTCTAAACCTGTCCCAGGGTCACAGCTCCCCACTGCATTGCATTATGGAACTCACAATCATGACAGTTCTATTGTCTCCTGATTGGTTCTGGGGCCGCAAGACATCATAGCTTTTGATACAACCTCGGGGCCTCAATTGGCTGGCCCTGCAACTATGATGTCGCGGTCAGCCAATATTCTGATTATAGGTCCCTGGCGCCTTCCTCTTTCCATCAAGGGGGGTGGGTGCGCCCTGCAAGGGCTGTCTGCCTGCATCAGCCTTGGATCCTGTGGCCCAAGTGCGCTACTGTAGGCGCCAAACCGCCTCTCCAAGCCTCTGCTCTCACCAGGATACTGAGTATTTCAAAAGGATAATTTTGATGCTTCATTTCATACCTATTTCAAGGCATTGCTTGATCCCAGATAAATCAGAGTAAAAGGGTGGTTTGTTCTGGTCAATTACGTACGTACTTTTGTCTGTTTTACCCTAAACTTAGTGGATGAGTGGCTGGGACCATTATACATGATGAACAGGCAGCCGTTCTCTTACCGAGAAATTTTAGTGGTGTATAACATGAACTCAACTCTCTGTATGTTCTGTGAGATAGGTGAGCTACCTTTAGCAGGGGCATCCACTTCTTTAAGTGTACTCACATCACTGAACTGTTTTCCTAAGTGAAGAAGGGAGGCGGCAGGGGGTGGGGATAGCAAGCACACAATGCACTTTGATTATGATTTACAATTGACTGTGCGTGCATGCCTTCTAGAATATTTAAAATAGAAGCCTCTGGTATATTTTCTATTTATGATTTATATTCTACTCAGAATTATAGTAATTATTTCAGAAATACTCTTACACAACTAAAATACAGAATGGAACCTTGAGATAATGGGAAAAAGAGATTCATGTGCATTACTATGCATTTCATAGGTGATTGTCCTTTGTGGTCGGGGAGGAAGGAAGAAAGTGCTGGAACTTGTGTTTGGTATCTTCATGGAATGTCATCCTCTCAATCCTGATCTGATAACTGTAAAGAGATTTGAAAGTTGAGAAGTTATTCTAGAAAACCTGAGAGAATACTGAGGAGTGAGATCTATGATGAGCATTTGAATAGACTATGTGAGTTCAGGCCCCATTGCTGCTTCTAGGTAGATGAAAAGTTGAAAAACACTTTTGATGATCTCAAAGGCCAATGTGGTGGCAAAAATTAAAAATAAAAGGAATAAGTATTAAAACTATCCCAAACACAATACCTAACTCAATTACGAATCTAACAGTAAACTTAGTCATAAGTGAACCCTAAACCCAAAACTTACCCTAAGTTTCAAAGGATCTCATAATGGAATCTTAACCTTATTCCCAGCTTTAAGTGTAACACTAAACCTGGGCTTTTCTCCAACATTACACATGATCTCTAATCCTACTTTACACCCTTACACTGGAGTCAAAGCAAATCCTAAACCTAAACCTAAAACAAAATCTACTTGGAACATGAACCATGAACATAACCAAAATCCGTAAGTTAACCCTAAACCTAACCCTGGGCATCAACATCATCTTGGCCCTCACCCTAACCAGCACCTGATCGTAAACTTAACCTCACAACTAACCTTATCTCTAATCACAATCCTAATTGAAAGGTTCACACTTACTCTAAACCTGAGCTTAATGGGAGTCCTAAACCTAAACATACACCTGAAAATTAAAAGTAATTTTAACCCAAAATCGAACTTCACACCTCACTGTAACCCTCATCCTACACTTTCACTACATCGTGCACCAACCATAACCCCAGCATATAACCTACAAAGAACAGTAAACTTAATCCCAATTTCAAAGTAAACCATAAAACAATTGTTAGCCTATTCTTAACAGTAACCTTAAATTTAATCACAACCTCAAACCAAACTTTAAATGGAAATATAACAAGAACCCTATCCATAACCCTATTCATAAACTCAGCCTTACCCCTAAACCTAGGCTGTAAAATGAACCTAACACTATCCTTATACTTAATTAAAAACATAACCTCAAACTTAACCTTAGTAAAAAAAAATTCATTTTAAATTTTGATCCTAATATCACAATTTATTCTTATCCTACACTAACACTAACCATCATCACAAAATCTGTTCTGAATCTAAACACATTCTAACATTTACCTAACTTGAAGCTTACTCAAAACGTAATTCTAAGTGTAATTTTGCCCCTAAATGGAAACACACATCTAATCCCACTCTCAAACCAAACTCAAAACATCAGCTTAAACTTAAATTAAAACATAACCGTTAATATATAACTGTAAATCTAACCCTAAACACAGCCCTTACTCTTACCCTAACGTTATCCCCAATTGCGAATCAATCCCTGCCTCAAAGATTACCATAAAACACTACTTCTTACCAAACACTCAATTGAACCATGAATAAAACAAAAAGACCTAAACTTAAACACAAAATCTAATCTTAAACAAAATCGGACCTTTTGTTCTACTGCTAACGCTAAAAATAAAATCAAAGGTAACCTTATCTTTATCCCTTAGCCTAACTCAAAATGTAAACCTAAAGCTAAAGAAAGGCTTCCCTACAGCCCCTATCTTGGTCTTAAACCTACAACACCCCTAATTAAAAACTAAAAAATAACCTCAAACCTAACTCTAACCCTAAACCTAACCCTAAATATTATGCTAACCGTAGCTAGATACCTGAAACTAACATGGTTTCTAACCTCATCAGTAACTAAGCACATACCTAAACCTACCCATTACATAACCCGTGCTTTCCCTTAAACCAAATTCTAGAAATAACATAAGCCTCATCATAAGAGTAATTGAGCGTGAAACCCGAACTTCAAAAGTCAATATAACTCTAATCTTAACTCTAATTCTAATGACCAACAGAATGCTAACCCTAACCTTAGTTATAACTCTGTATCTAACTGACACCACCCACCTAAAAACAGCAATAACCCTAAAGATCAGACCAACACATACCCTAATTAATAGGTTAACCCTAAACTCAACGCTGAGAAGAAACTTAGGTTGAGGGACCTATACTCTGACAAACACAAGATGCTAAAAGAAATTGAAGTTTTCTTTTGCTTTGCAGAAGCTTTTGAGTTTGATATAGTCCCATTCATTTATTTTTGCTTATACTTCCCCTGCCTTTGAGGACCGGGTCATGAAGTCTTCTTTGAGTCCTAGGTCTATAAGTTTATTACCAATATCTTCTTCTATACAGTGTAGTGTTACAGGTCTTATAGGAAGGTCTTTAATCTATTTTGAGTTAATTTTTGATGGAATATTATTCAGCTGTAAGAAAAGATGAAATATTGTCATTTGCAACAACACAGATGGATCTGGAGATCATCATGCTTAGGGAAATAAGCCACACAGAAAAATCAAAGAACTGTATGACTTCACTCATATGTGGAATATAAAACTGAAAACAAAGAAAAAACGAAATGAACAAACAAATAATCCACGGACAAAATCAATAATTTAATGATGATTTGGGGACGAGTTTGTTAGGGAGGGGAGAAAAAGGAGGGGCTGGGAGAGGATGGGGCGAAGCTAAATATAAGGTGATGTAAAGAGACGTCGCATTAGGTGGTGAACTGATTATACATCAAGTTGGCAATGCACAGTAGAATTGTATGCCTGAAACCTATGAAATCCTTGCTAACTGATGTCACACCAATAACTCTATAAAGAAAAATGAATAGAAATAAAAAAATAAATAAATAAATAAATAAACGCTGAAAAAAAAAAACAAATTGAAGAAGGCACAAAGAAATGCAGAGATTTTATTCATAAATGGGACGAATGTACCTCATTGAAATGGTCATGATACACAAAGCAAGGAACAGATTTAATGCCATCCCCATCAACAATCCAATGACAGTATTACAAAAAATTTCAAGAAAAACATCAACAGATTTGTATGGAATCTATAGAGACCCCAAATAACTCCAGGCATGTGAAGGAAGAAAACTCTAATGGTGGAGGTTTCACACTCTTTGACTTCAATCTATAACACACAATGACAATAATATAAGCAGCAGGGTATTGGCAGAAATATAGGCACACACACACCAATGAAGATGAACTGAAAACCCAGAAGTAATCCCACATATATATGTGAAAATTGTTTTTTATGGAAAGCCAAAAATATAACATGAAGCAAAGAATGCATTTACCATAAACGGTGTTAGGACATAGAGAATATCACATGCAAAGAATGAAATTAGACTGACAGTTTTCAACATATACCAAAATTAACTAAAACTGGACCAAAGACTTAAACATGCTACCAATAATGATAAATTGCATAGGAGAAAGTGTAGGTACCAAACCTGTAGACCTTGCTTCAGAAAGAGTTTGATGAATGTTACCTCAAAGGCAAGGGAAGTAAAGGTCAAAAGACATGAATGGGACTGTACCCAACGTAAAAGATTCTGCACAGCCAAAGAAACTATCAAGAAACAAAAAGGCTAACGACAGAGTGGGAGAAGATATTTGCAAGCAATGACTGAAAGGGGGTTAAAACCTAAACTATATAAAGAATTCCTAGAACTCAACAACAGACAAACAAACAATCCCATGAACACATGGGCACAGAACTTGGACAGACACTTTCCCAAGAAGACAGATTAATGAAACACCCAAGAGATACCTTCAAAATGTTTAACTACACTAGCTCTTAGTGAAATGCCATGAACTACCACTTCATACCTGTTATTAATAGAAAGGCTGTGATCCACAAGACAAGTAATAACGAGTGTTGGATAGCCTGTGGGAATAAAGAACTCTCATATGCTGCAGGTGGGCATGTCAATTGGCAGCAACGATGTAAAACAGTACAGAGGTTCCCCAGAATGTTAAGAATAACTATACCATACACCTAAGCAATCCCTTCTCTGGCTATCCACCCTCTAAATCTGAAAACATGTACTTATAGAGACATAGGTACCCCTGTGTTTCTTGCAGTACAAGTTATGTTGGTCAAGACATATCAACAACCAACATGTTCATCAACAATTGGTTGGATGCAGGAGATGTGGTACAAATACCCAGTGAAACACTACTCACCCAGAAATAAAGATGAAACACTGCCGATTGTGACAACATGGATGTGTCTGGAGATTACCATGCTAAGGGAAATAAATCACATAGAAATACCTCGGAACCATAGAACTTCACTCATACTTGGGATGAAAAAATTAAAGCAACTAAGAAAAACCCAAAACTCATAAATACAGACAAAATATTAGTGGTTGTAAGAAAGTGAGGAAAAAGGATGGTGGTAGAAGAGGAAACGGGTTGGTCAAATATAGGGGGAAGGAGGAAGTGACTCTGGGTGCTGAACGCAAAATGCAATATATGAATAAGAATTATGTATTATAGAAATGAACACTGGAAATTAATGTTACTAATCATTGTCACTGTCATTAATTTAATATATAAATAAAAACACAAAACATAAACCTGGCCTAAATAAGAAAGAAACCCCAAACCTAATCAAACACCAACTCCAAACCTAATTAGAACAGAATCCTCAGCTTTACTATAAACTGAACCCAACTCTACATCACATAATATACTCAAGAAATAATCCTAAACTGAAATCTAATGCTAAACCGAGCCCTAGTGGAAAACCTGAACCTTCATATAACACTGTCCCTGAAAGTAACCCATACTCGCTTTTACTGGAAACCCAACCCCAACTCGAATGGAAAACCAACCCTGACCTACAAGCTAACTCTCACCCTAATCCTAAAAACAGAATCTTAAACTGAAATCTGCACCGCATTATTTAACCTGCCCATCTCCTAACCTATCTTCAAACCTAACTCCATCCTCAAAGGTAACTGGAAGCTTAAGTATATAACTTCCCCTAATCATTAACTCACACAAACCCTAACACATAGGATATGCATAACAAAAAACCTGACTCTATCCTCAAACTTTACCTCACTCTATCAATAGCCCTTCTACCCAGAGTTCTCATTTCAATGTTCTTAATACCATAACCTCAAAGCTTCTTCTAACCCAATCCAAATTCTAGCCCTGAACCTAACATGAAACATATCAAATAGCCGAACTCAAAAACGAATCCTTACACTAACCATAACCAAAATAGTACACATATCTCTCACCCTCACCTTTGCATACCCGAAAACTAACCACAATTTCAACAAATTCTCTAACCTCAAAACTCACTCTAAGGCTTACACCAAAGCTGATGCTGCAAAGAATCTCATGCATGACACGTCCTAAACTTACGTCTATACCCCTCCCAGGGTCTAAGCTCCCCACTTCATCGCATTATGGAACTCACAATCATGACAGTTCTATTGTCTTCTGATTGGCTCTGGGGCCGCAAGACATCATAGCGCTTGATACAACCTCAAGGCCCCGATTGGCTGGCCCTGCAACGGTGACAACGCGGAAAGCCAAAGTTCTGATTAAAGGTCCCTGGCTCCTTCCTCTTTCCATGGAGGAGGGTGGGTGCGACCTGCAAGTGCCTGCATCAGCCTGGGATCCGGTGGCTCAAGGGAACTCCTGTTGGCACCAAACCACTTTTCCAAGCTGCTGCTCCCTCCAGGGTTCTGAGGTTTTCAAATGGATAAGTTTGATGCATCACTTCATACCTATTTCAAGGCATTCCTTCATCTCCGATAAACCAGAGTAAAAGGGTGGTTTGTTCTGGTCCATTACATACGTACTTTTGTCTGTTTTAACCTATACTTCGTGGTTGTGTGGCTGGGACCATAATACATGA
>PVJL010019752.1:0-13263 GCA_004026885.1 Lyroderma lyra | reverse complement strand
GTGTGAGTGTGTGAGAGTGTGTGTGTGAGTGTGAGTGTGTGAGTGTGAGTGTGTGTGTGTGAGTGTGAGTGTGTCTGTGTGTGTGTGAGAGTGAGTGTGTGTGAGTGTGAGTGTGTGAGTGTGAGTGTGAGTGTGTGTGTGTGAGTGTGTGTGTGTGTGTGAGTGTGTGTGTGCACGTGTCTATCATCTACCCACCTGCCTGTCTGTCTGCCTGGAGATTTGTTTTAGGACGTTGGCTCATGGGACGGTGGGCACTGGTGACTGCAGAGTCTGCAGGCCAGCCCCGCAAGCTGGGACCCCCAGGCTCCAGTCCGAAGGCAATCTCGAGGTGGGTTCCGCCTCCGTCTTTTCCCGTGGGGCTTTCAGCTGATTAGACGTGGCCCACGCCCATGACGGGGGGCAATCTGCTTCGCTCAGAGCTTAGGCATCAGTCACACCTAAAGATGCCTCCACGGCTACATGAACACTGGCGATTGAGGACACGGGGTGGCCTCCCCCAGGTGACGTGCGGAAGTAACGGCCACGTTTCTCCAACACCCTGGAGGGAGCCTGGACGCCAGGGCTGCGCTCACGCAGTAGTCAGGCCCCTGCACTGCACCCCGCGTGTCTCAGAGCTGGGGAGCAGGTGGGAGGCGGGTGCGAGAGCCGCTTGGGCTGCTGCGTGCGGGGGTGGCCGGGGGGCCCAAGGCTGGCGGCGGGGGGCCCGGTCACGGGAATGTTCCCACAACTTCCCCCTAGAAGGAGGGCCTCCTGGAACGGCGGCGTGAGGGGCTCTGCCAGCGCTCTCGCCCGTGACGTAATCCCAACTGATAAAAGTCACGAAAAGCAGCTACAACCTCGGGGCATCGTCCAAAGGGCAAAGCGCAGATGGAAAACAAT
The DNA here is from genome assembly GCA_004026885.1 of Lyroderma lyra. Taxonomy (NCBI): domain Eukaryota; kingdom Metazoa; phylum Chordata; class Mammalia; order Chiroptera; family Megadermatidae; genus Lyroderma; species Lyroderma lyra. Next base: position 12,384 of record PVJL010019752.1, on the reverse strand, counting down.
TTATTCCGGAAACTATCGCTCCCGTGGCGACGGTCGCCCAGGCCCCTCCCCCGGGACACTGTCCAGTTCAGCGCGACGGCCGGTGAGGGCGGCCGAGACACGGGGCCCCTCGCCCTCCAGCTCGCAGCCGAAGTGGCAGCACCTGCTGGGCGGGGGCAGGGCCCCGGGCTGCTCGTCCCCCCCCCCCCCCCCGCTCGGCGCTGTCCCCGGCCAGAGTGGCCGAGGGGGCTGGGCTTTCCTCGTCAGTCGGCGACCCCTGGCCGCGCGGAAGCTCCTCCCGGGTGCGGTGGCCAAGGTCACGGGCTCCCGGCCACCAGCTCGCGCACGGGGTGGCCACCCCACCAGCAGGGCAGCAGCAAGCGTGCAGAAGGCTGGAACAGCGTGACGGGTCGGCTGCCTCGGACCGCCGCCCTGGAACGCCGCGCCCCGCGACGGCAGGACCGTGCTCTTCTCCGGCGTCCAGAGCCTCGGGGACAGACCGAGCGCAGGCCGTCCAACAAGCGTCGCTGAGTTTTAGAACAGCTGGGCCGGTACAGGTGTGTCCTCTGACTGTCACGGGCGGGATGCCGGGACATTAAGGAGCCGATTCCTGAAGCCCAGCGGACCAGAGGACAAGTCACAGGAGAAAGTGCCATCGGGGAACGTGGGTCGCAGCCCACGTGCCTAGAGAGAAGGTTGTGGGCGCAAATGTCTACGCTAACAGGTAGAGGAGGTGTCACATCGACACCCTAATCGTCCACCTTAACTCGCTGGGGAAAACAACAACCTGAAGTGCGCAGGAGACACGGAATGCTACGTGTCAGGGAGGAAGCGACAGCGAACAGACCGACAACAGGGAAAAGGTCAGGTCAGCCAGAAGCTGAGTCTTGGGGAAGGTCAGCACAACGGCCCCATCTTTAGCTGGACCGACCCCGACAGCAGAAGACACGCGGAGGGCTAAAATCGGGGAAAGGCGACGTCCCCCCGGCGTCACAGAAGTAAAAAGCGTCACGAGGAGATGGTCTGAGTGACGGTGCCGAGCAGCTGGGTGACGCAGACGAGACACAAAGTCGCGGCAGCGGCCCATCTGCCCCCGAGGCAGAAGCAGCAGGAAATCTGAGGCTCCGGCGCGAGGCGCTCAGGTGCCGACGCGGCACAGGGAGCCCCCCCAGATGCCGAACACCCAAAACAAGGGCCAAACACCAGCATCGATGCACGCTCTTCTCAAGGAGGGACGTCCCCAGCGCGCTCCACCGGGGTCACCGAGCAGACGCCGAAAGGAGGCGAGACACGGGTCTCTCCTGTGACCACGATGTCCACCTGCAACCGGGCCACCGCAAAGCAGCCCGGCCACCCGGCCAGGGGCTCGGCCACCGCACCGGCCACCTGGCTGGGGGCTCGGCCACCGCACTGGCCACCTGGCTGGGGGCTCGGCCACTGCACCGGCCACCCGGCCGGGGGCTCGGCTGCCGGACCACGTGGGACTCACCCAGGGCTGCGCTGGCTCAGCCTGAAAGGCCACTGGCTCCGGCCTGAAAAATGGATGCCGTGCACTGAGGCGGGGGAGGGGAACACAGCATTCGTTTTGCGGGGAGCTCCGAGTCCTGGTGGGGTGGGCGCGGAGAGCAGGGGGACGTCCCAGCGGGGGCCCGTGGTGGTGATGTGCAGGCACATGTACGTCGCCGCGCAGGAGGGACATGTGCCACCGTCCTGCCGTCCGCTCTGTACAGAAAGGCAAGGCCTCCGAAGGCACCGGCACAGGGGGTGCTGCTTAAAGGGACCTCATCCTGGGGAGAAGGGACCAGCAGTCCCCGAGGCTTCATCGAGCAGCTTAGCTCACCCGGGGCCACTGCACGGGGACGGGTGTTGGGATGAGAGCGTCCCTGCCGAAGCCGGGCCAAGGGCCGGCGTCCCCCTGGCCGCCACAGGTGTTCCTGAAATGCCCCAGTGTTGTCCCGGAGGGCGGTCTGTGCACAGCTGTCCCTCCCTGCTCCTCGGAACAAAGCCCACTCACACGGCCGGGGAAGGGCGGCTTCAGGCACGGCTGGATCCAGAGGCCCCGGCCGTGTTGCTGGGACGTGTCTCTTGGCTCCGGGGCCCCCACCCTCCCAGCTGAGAAACCCCGAGAAAGACCCAGCGGGGAGCGTCCAGGAAGGACTCTGCGGCCAGGCCGGAGACACCCGCCCGTTTTTGTGATCGAAGCTGATCAGATTCGGCCCCTTCGGATCCACTGTGGACACAAGAAAAATCTGCTACTGGACAATGAGGGAAGGGCTGCGGGGCACACCCAGCGCCCCTGCCTCCAGGCGCGTCGTGGTCCTCAGCACTAGCTCCCCCTCAGGAGTCCCCAGGGCGCCTCAAAGCCGCGGAGAAATCCTGCAGAAAAAGACAAAGGTTTAACCCAGCATTGAGAAAGGACTCTCGTTTCGTTTCATTTTGAAGCCCACTAGTTAGCATCCTAGGGACCCCCAGTGAGGGACAGGATTGGGAGGTGCTGGGCCACGTGACGGCCCCTGCACCTCATTTCTCACATTTGTGAATCCTTCAAAGCTTCAGACAAAGAAGAGAAAGTAGTGAGGTCCCGGGCTCGAGGGGGACACTGTGTACGTGACACGTCAGCTCAGGGGACCCGTGTGGCACAGTTTGGAGAGGTGGCTGCCCCCAGCGTGCCCGCCATCTACCACCACGTGTGCCTGGAGTTGGCAGAACCCCACGAGACCTCAAAGACGTCCCTGTGAAATTGCCGGAATGCTGGAACCGCCCCCCCAGCCCCAGATGGCCCAAGACGCACGACGGGGCTGTAAAACGGTTAGAAGTTTAGACTATTCCGCGTGGAGTCGCCGGGGTTTGTACGCTCACAGACTCGGCGAAGCTACACGGATGTGTATGTTTCGGATTTGTCTTATGCAAATGGAAACAGCATCGCGTTGGTTGGAACTTCATAAGGCCGGAGACCAGCCCCCGGTTCTGCATCTTGAGATAAATCAGGGCAATTACGGAGGCGGGCCATCTCCTGGAATGGCTTCAGACGGGCCGGCAGCCGTAATTGAGGACTCGGGTGGAACGGAGATGTTCCAAGAATGCTCCCCAACCACCACGATTGCATCAGCCTGCGGCCGGGGAGCCCGCGCAGAGGCCCCCCAACGTCCCACGGGGCGCCCTGAGCACGGCGGGCTGGGGTTCCAGACGCCACGGCTGCCAGCCCAGTCCACCTCTGTCCCAGAGGACAGCAGAGGCGGGCACCCGAGACTGCACAGCCCCCCAAAGCCAGAGGAGCGAAGGCGCCAGGAACGGGCCACGGAGCCATGGGGCTGGGTGTCTCCTGACGCCTGGGAGCCCCTTTGGCCCTCTAGTCCCTTCGCTTTCGGCCCCGGGGCTCTGAGGTTCTAGATCCTCCTCCTCGGGGAGAAGAAGGTGGCTTCAGACATGCGGAGAGACGCCGGTCGCCGCCTTTTCCCTGCAGAAAGGCTGTCAAGTAGGGAACCAGCTGCGAGACCCATTGGGGGGGCACGTCCTCAGGCACTGGGGCAGGAACCCCTCACATCTCCATAGCAGCTGGGGCTCTGTACCTCAAAAGATCCTCGGAGACTGGCCGAGGCTCTCTGTCCATGTTCCGTGGGAACTCGCACCCCCTTCAAGGTTTCTGGGGGCCCCAGGGGGCTCAGCTCCCACAGTGCCTTCAGCCTCAGAGCTGCTGCCTCGACTGAGTCAGCCCAGGTTAGAGATTCTGACTCTTATGGACCTCAGCCCCTTTCCTTGGTTTATCCATGCACACACGCACCCACACACACACACACACACACACACATGCACGCACGCACACAAACATGTATACACAGAAACACGCACACATGCACACACACAAACATGCACGCACACATACAAACATGCATACGCACACCCACGTGCACACACAAACGCATGCATACATACAAACATGCACACATGCAAACCCACGCACCCCCACATGCACGCACACATGCACACACACACACAAACATGCATGCACGCATACAAACATGTACACAAACACATGCATACACACAAACATGTACACACAACACATGCATGCATACATACAAACACACACTCACGCACACACATGCACACGCACATGCACACACATACACACACGCACACAAACATGCACATACATACATACAAACACGCACACTTGCACAGACATATATAAACACAAACGTGCGCACACACACACGCACGCATACGCACACGCACACACGCACATGCACACACACATGTGCACACACACGCACGCACACACACACGCGCACAAATGCACACGAATACACACATGCACACACACGCTCTCCTAAGGCCCTTGAGGGGGTCACATTTTATTGAGTCGGAATTGCTGATGTATTTTCGAACTTAGAATTAAACGCATTATTCTTGCTTGTGAGAACGTGTTTGTCCCCTGCTTCTTGGGACAAGGCCACCAGCCCCGTGCTCTAGGCAGAGCCCTCCCTTTGTCTCTTTGCTTTGCCTTTTCTTTCCAGGCTGGATTGGAGGCTGCTCTGTCACATTCAAGTGCGTCTTCAAACGACCAAAGTGGTTTCCACCCAGAAGAGATGGGGAGTTGGAATGACTTTCCAATCACAGAGCAGGTGAGTGGTGTTGGGGAGGTAAGGCCCAGGTTCCCTGCTGTGGGCCGAGAGCAGGTGTGGGAAAAGCAGGGGACCCTGCTGTCACTGCACTCACACCGTCTCCCCTCCCCACGGTGGTCGGTCCCCAAATGACCCCCACGCCCCCCCCCCCGTTGGTATTCACGCCCTGGTGTGACCCCTCTTCTAGACTGGGCGGGTTGAGTGACTCAGTACTAACACGTGGACGATGGCAGGAGTAATGAGATGTCACCCCCAAGAGCAAGTTACCACAAAGACGGTGCCTGCTGCCTTGGCGTGTGTTGTCTGCTTTGGACAGCTCACCCTGAGGGGAGCCGGCTGCCCTATTGGAGGCATCTCAGTGGAGACGTCAGAATGGGGGGACCTGAGGGGACCTCCGCCCACAGCCGATGAGGAACAGAGTTCCAGGGGAGTGACGTTGGGAGCAGATCTGCCCCCAGTTTAGCCTTCAGATAAGACTGCAGCCACGTCCACGCCCGATTCCTGACCCGCAGAAGCTGTGGGACAGTAAATGCTTATTGCCTGAAGCTGCTACGTTTTGGAAAATTACAGGTGAACGTCATTTACGAGCAGACATGCAAAATCCTGAACAAAACATGGGTGAACCTGATCCAGAGATTTTAAAAAAGAAAATAAATCATGGCTAAATTAGATGTATTTCAGGTACACAGGCTGAATCAGCATTAACAAATGTTAGAAAAATTCGTGTGAATAGCTTAAAGGAGACGAGCCATGTGATCATCTCGATTTTGCACAAAAAGCCTTTGATTGCGTTTGATTTACGGTAGAGACCCTTAGCAGCCGTGAAGAGAATTTTCTCACGTTGATAGAAAGTGTTAGCCCGAAAACTTCCCCAGCATCCTGCAATGGCGAAATGTGAAAATCCTTCCCTTTCCGGGCAGGGACAAGACACACATGGCCCTTATCACCTCTATTTAACACTTTGCTCCAGGTCTTAGGCAACATAGAAAGTGAGAAAAAGAAAGGACTCGAACATTGAAAAGGAAGAGATGGGAGCCTCCTCACTGCCAGATACCGTGCCTGTCCGTGGGGAGAACCTGAAAGAACCCGGGGGCGCGCGTCGGAGGGAGCCCGGGGGCGCGCGTCGGAGGGAGCCCGGGGGCGCGCGCGTCGGAGGGAGCCCAGGGGCGCGAGTCGGAGGGAGCCCGGGGGCGCGCGCGTCGGAGGGAGCCCGGGGGCGCATGTCCGGAGGGAGCCTGGGGGCGCGCGCGTCGGAGGGAGCCCGGGGGCGCGCGCGTCGGGCGTTCAGCGTCTGCTGCACGCTATGGGCAGAGCCGTGCCCCCTGACCCCCTTCACGCATCGAAGCTCTAACTCCAATGTGAGTGAATTTGGAGATAAGGCCATTAAGGTCGTGACTGACACTAAATGAGGCCATAAAGGCAGGGCCCTGACCCGATGACACTGGTGTCCTTTAGAAGGAAAGGAAAGAAAACCACAGGGGACTTTTCTCCACGCGTGCTCAGGAGACAGGCGATCTGGGGGCACGAGGAGAAGGCAGCTGTCCGCAGTGCGAGAGGAGAGCCCTCAGAGGGGACAGCCCTGCGCCCCTGGGGCCGGAACGGAGACAACGAACGCCTGTGGTCGGAGCCATGGTGGGTGGCCTTCTGTGACAGCAGCAGGAGCAGACCGGCCCGTGGGTGGCCTTCTGTGACAGCAGCGCCCACGAGACAACAGCAACACGTGCATTTGGATACATCGGCAAGAACAAGGAAGCGATGACAGAGTGTCGCTGGCGGCAGCAACAAAAATTAACTCAGTGGGGACTTCCAAACGTCGGAAGCATCGATGACGTCTGAAGTGGAGGGACATAATGTGAACGGACGGGGACGCTTGGTATTGACAGACATCGATTCCTCCCAAATGGATTTATTGATCTGATGCCATTCCAGAGGTTATCTCTTTGTCTACTTTTTAAAAAGAAATCTGATGCCTGTTTTAGAAGTTATGGAGAAGGGACACGGGCAAAGCGTGGCACTCTCCCGGAAACGAAACCAAACCAACAGCCGTCAGGGGACTTTCCGTGGCAGGTGTCAAAAATGCAATACGAGTGTCACACAGACAATGTGGTGCACGTACGAGGATAATCCGGCCTGAGGAACGGAGGGGACCTTGTGCGGGCCTGGTCTGGGGCAGGCTGGCACTCCGATGGCAGGGAGAAAAGGCCGGACTGGTCAGGAAAGGGGCGAGAACCACGGGCCGTTCGCACCGGAACGAACAGCCACACGCCCGCCTCACGCCACCGGTCAGAAGTGTCAGTGCGACAGGCAGGAGCTCTCAGGTTTCAGGATAAAATTTAAGGTGACGTTTTCATCCAGTCGAAGAGATCCGCCTTGTCTGTTAAGGCTTGGGATTTTGGGGTCCTCGTTACGAAGCCTGTCCCTACCTAAAATCCCTAGAGACACTGAAGTGCTGCTGCTGAGAAGATGCAAAGTGAAGACAAGCCTGAACTGGAGAAGAGGTTTGTGACACGGGATTGCCTCAAGGTGTACACGCAGGACAGCTCTGCAATTGCAGGTAGGCTTGGGGACGCAGGTAAAATTAGCTTAAATAATTGTTCATATCTAATGTCTACGTGCAACATAAAGTTTAAGGAAAAACCATTTGCCCTGCTTCAGGTTTGTTTTAAGCAAATAACATTAAATGCAGAAAGCCCGCTCCTCAGGAGCGCCAGTCCCACGTGCCACGTGCCGGTGGCTCAGGCTCGGCCTGAGCTTTTGGGATGAGATGATGATAGTTCCGAGTCATTCGGACACGTCCCTTGTCTCGGTTTTTTGTGCGTGGAGAACAACAACAGAAGCATTTTGTCGTGAAAGCAACTGTACGGAAACTCGGAACGCCGGGAAAAGCATTTGTCCAGACCCTGCCGGGCACCGTCCCGGGCCGGCCCCTGCGCGCCCCTCCGCGCCACACACCTCGCGGCCTCACACGGTCGTGCGCGCGCACACCCCCCCCCCCGAGTCCTGTTTCGCACCTCAGGCTACGTTCCGTGGGGCCGTTCCCCCCCAAACGCCCTCCCGGAGCCCCGGGCGTCTCCCCGGCACTACGACCCCGTGGGTGCTCACTCAGCACTTGGATACGTGCCCGGTACCGCGCCGTTGCTGAAAGCGTAGAACTCAGAACGCTTCCACACCTGTTGTTATAGAAAACACAGTTCAAGGTCATGGCGTTGCCTTCATACCTGAAGTCTGAAGAGGATCCCGTGGACAATTGCTCACGGTCCCCTAAGTGGCTGGCACGTCATGAGCAACTGTACAAGTGTCGTGTTTCTAGGCACCACCACGAGGAGCATCTCTGTGCACGGAGCTTCTGTGGAATTGTGTCCTCAGTGTACTGTCGCCAGGGCGGGCACGCCAGGCCCACACCCGGGGCCCATTTCCAGCTCTGGAGGTGTGAGCCAAGCTGCCTTCCACGGAGGTCATGGCCGTCCCTCCTGCCAGCACGCCCTGGGTGACAGCAACATTGCCCGCGGTTTGCGTCCTGTTAAAACGATTTCTTTTGCTAAATCAAGTGCATTGCGTAAAGATCATATTTGGCCTAATCTTGATATTCTGCTTCATCAGACTCACATGCCTTTTCCTTTGCAATTTTCTCCTTGGCTTCAGAGCTCAGCAAATAACGACTTCTCCAGGAGCCTGACAAATACTTGATTGTATTTTCTGCTCGGCTTTGGGGATCATTTCACGTTTTAGGTATGCCATCGTTTTTTATTGGAAAAACTAACCAAACGACTTTGCAGAACCTTTTGAGACGAAGGAAGAATCATTTTCGTGCCCAACAGACCTCCCTATTTGAGCTGCCATTGCCCCTCTGGAGTCCCTCTCCGTGTCTTCCCACGTGCACACGCGTGGTAACGTGGCTTCAGTCGCGTGACAGGGGTCACGTCGCATTCTGTTTTGTCACTTAACGTGCCGGCGTGGAGCGCTTTCCCACGTGGCCGCCGCGTCTCGCGAAGGGCAGTGTCCGTGGCTGCGCACTGTTTTACTGAGCGAATGCACCTTGCAGCGTGATTCACCGAGCTGCTCTTTTCGGCCCCCTAAGTCGCCCTCGCCTCTTTATTATTAAAAACAATTCCGCAGTAAATGCTTTTACACGTCCCGCCTTTCTGGATGATTTCTTTAGGACAGAATCCCAGCAGCACATTCCTGGTGAAGAGCTTTAGAGCACAGCCGTCACGACGGCCCCTCAGCACGCCTTCTCCTTGTAAATAGCGCCTCGGCCTCCGTTCAGGGCAGCCGTGTGACAATGACTTCCCCAGATGCCCTTGCAGCTGGCGCCGCCCTTGGCCCCCATGAGCAGCGAGCAGCAGCCTGGAACGTCACATTACTGGGAAAACAACCGCTTTCTGGTTAAAAAAGGAATCGTGTCGCGAGCAGGAGGGTGGAAGCCACGCCCGAAGCTGGCGGAGCGGACAGAGAGAGGGACGCTGGCCTTGGACGATGTCACGGAGGTGCTTCACCAGCCTTGGACGCTGTCTCTGGGCTCTCGGAATAGTTCTCGTTCGCCTGTCATCCTTGGAGATATTTTAGGGTGTCGTGTCAGAGTCCCCGTGTTTCCCAGAGTGGGGGGGGGTGTTAAGAGGAGGAAATGACGTGTCCCGGGCATCACTTAGGTGTCCAGCACGTGCACAGCTCACGAGGTACCGACCAGTAGTTCCATTTTACAGACCAGGAAGCGGGCCCAGACGGCGTACACAGTGGTTCTGGGCCTTCCGACTCGTCAGCGCTGGGGCCCACATCCAGGTTTATGGGACTGGGAGTTCCGCGGTCCTGCTTCCAAGAGAAGCCTGGCTGCAGCCTGGAGGGAGAGGTGAACCCCATTCATCCAGGGAGGGGGTGCCGTTGGGGTCAGCAGGAGGAAGTGCAGAGAAGCACAGACTTGCTTTGGAGCCCGGGGACCACGTGTGCGTCCGAGTTCACTGTCCCCTGCAGTCGCTGACTTCAAGTTCATGTTCACAGCTCCACTCTGCTTTCGGGTCTAACAGTTCCCTTCTAGTCATCGTCCCCACCCCCACCCCGATTTCAAGAGCGATGCGTGTCCGGTGCAGAAAATCTGGGCGATGGAAGGAAACCCCAAATCCTCCAGAGTCCCGCTCCTAACCTCTGTGGCGTCTCGGGGTGGTCCCTGCCGGGGCTCCCTGACTCGGGTCCCGTGTACGGACATGCGTTCCATTCCTTCCGCGTGCCTCTCCTGCTGCCTGGCTTGGGAGCCTTCGACAAATGCAGTCAGTGAAGGGGTAGGCGGGCGCGTGGCATCTTACCCCTGAGCTGGTGCAGGGCACATACAAGGCCACCAAGAAATGGCAGTTGAATGAAAAAGTAAGGAAATGATCGAATACTTTCTATCTCAGCTCCTAGCCTGGCTCATAGCTTCTCACGAGGATGGAACAAAATAGTTCAATGCTATTTCTTCATAACAGTTTATCACACCCGTGCTCTCATTTCATTACAAACTCTTTATTGTGACTACTTTTAATGGCTGTGTAATATTCCACCACTTAGGTTTTTACTGGCCTCTTGTTGTATTTTTAAGTCTAAAATTTTCACTGTTATGTAAAATGTTAGGGCTATCATCTACGTCCGAAATTGTATGCATATACAGAGGGTGCCGAACAAACGTGTACGCATTTTAGGGAAGAATAAAACTGTATTAACGTGTTAATAATCGACACATACTGATAACAAAAGATGAATACAAGTCACGTTTGACTTGTGCAATGACAGGAGGTGCTCAGCGTGGTCACCATCAGCGTGCAGACACGTCTGATGACGGCGAACTGCTGCTCGAACCACGCTGACCAAACGACTTCAGTCGCTGCGTGTGCCGTTTTGCTTTCTTCCCGAAGTTCCGCCCGTGTGGCCGGTTTTCTACAGGACACCATGGCCTTTAAGGTCCCCCACAGGGAGAAGCCGGGGGTGTTAAGTCAGGAGAACGTGGGGGAAACTCAAACAACGTTCTCGAATTTCAGGGACCACGTCAACGTGGTCTTGTGCTCCTCGAATGACAGCTGTGCTTCTGCCGTTTCCTGTGACCGTCCTGCCTGTCGCATGATGACGCCGGCGTCCATTTGATTGACACCATCTTTTGAACAAATGTCACACTACATGTGGCGACCGTGATTCAATTCAACTTGGAAAAGTCATCCATAGATAAACTCTCTTAACGTGTCTACACAGTTTCTGAGCACCCCGGAATTTAAATAGATTCCTCCTATGGAATTATTGGGTCAAATGTGTCTGACACATCACGACGGCCATAATAACTATATAAAAAGGTCTGATCCGTGTCCGGACTGACCAACAGGTACGTGCATGTCGGCTTCATTTCTGCGCGGCAGCCCTGAGTGCGCCCACTGCTGTGTTTTCATTACACGCGTTTTTCTGCCAGCTGAGCATTGCCTGGAGCGCTGGGGTAAAGCCACCGTGTCCTCGTTCTTAAGTGGGGTGAATTGAATCCTCTTACGTGCACGATGGTATTTATATTTCTCATGACAAGGTTGTGGTGAGGGGCTCGGTCTCCTCTTTGGTACAGTGAGGAGCAGGAGTTCTGGTGGGCTCAACTTCCAGATCTTTCTCAGATGTCCATCGGAATGTAGATCCCTTTCCTGCTGTGCACGGGTTCTTTTTGTCAAGTGTGAACTCATTTGAGAGTTAATTATGTGATTTAATTGGGCTCAACACTCCTCTGGCTTAGGTCTGACAAGGGCCTAACCTTTGGGTAACAATGAAAATAAATAATGTTTATAGACTACGTTATAATTTTCAAATCAACTTCATCTGCCTCAGCTCCTTTGAACCTCGAACTATTCCTGGGAGAAGGGCGGTAGCACCATTACACCCATTTTGGAGGGAAACCTGTGGTTCGGGGTCTTCTGGGGACTTGCCCGAGATCACATGGTCACATGGTGGTAGAACCAGGACTTGAACTCAGGTCTCCTGACTCAAGGTCTCAAGGGTTTTCTACTCTCCTAGGGATTGAATAGGGGCCACACCTGGTCGGAATGGGCAGCGCCTGCACCGTGTCTGGTGCTTTTCTCGGCCTGGGCTCATGGGGACTGCACCTCGCGGCCCCCACACACTTAGGCAGGGTCACGTGACTGGTTCTGGCCAACGACGTGTGAGTGGAAGTGACAGCCTCTTTCATGATCGAGTGTCCTGTCTCTCCTGCCCTGGGACCGATGTAGAGCCGGTGGGGCCAGGCAAAAGCAGCCTCCTCAATCCCGAGTCACCGCGTGGAGCGGGGCTGCCCGGGAGGATCAGCCAGGCCTGCCCTGGGGCTGGTGCGCATGAGCAATCGGGCTCTGTGCTCACCCGAGGTCCGGGGCAGCGCTGGGCACTGCAGCCTGGCCCAGCCCTCTGACCAGGGATGCACACGTGGACGGTTGTGCCCATGAGGACCAGACGACGGTGTGGTGGAACCTGGCTTCCAGGCTGTCCCTGTGTGACCTTGGTCAAGCCATCGTCACCTTCAGAATCTCCACTCTTTTCTCTTCTATGTCAAGCGATTCAATATCAACAGTGTGTGTTTCATTATCATTGAAGCCAAGAGCTCTTCCTTTTTTGGGGGGGGGGGGCTCCCTGGCTGGGAGTCGAACCCAGGCCGCGGCGTTGAGAGCGCCGAAGCCCAGCCACTGCACCGCCAGGGAACCCCAAGAACTCTTCCTTGAAACTTATTTTTTAAAAATCTATTTATTTATTTATGTCCGCTACAGCCGAGAGCTCTGTTTTGTTGACTCCTACCCAC
>PVJL010019751.1:0-13264 GCA_004026885.1 Lyroderma lyra | reverse complement strand
ATGTCACCCCAATAAGTCTAACAATAAAAATGAATTTAAAAAAAAAAAAGAAAGAAAAAAAGTCAAACTCAAAATAAAGTAAAAACAATCTAAAGACGTATTAAAAAAAATAGTTTAATGTTTATTTGGGTATGAGTGGGTTAGGGAGGGGAGAAAGGGGAGGGGGTGGGAGGGGAAGGAGGAGAAGCTTAATATAAGGTGATGGAAAGAGAAGTCACAATAGGTGGTGAACTTACTATACAACAAGTTGACAATGCACTGTAGAATTGTATGCCTGAAACCTATGTAATCCTTGCTAACAGATATCACCCCAATAAGTCTAACAATAAAAATGAATTTTAAAAAATGGGGAGAGAAAGAAACATGTCCCAAATGAAACAACAGAACAAAGTTCTAGAAAAAAGAATTAAACAATTTACCAAATGCAGAGTTCAAAACACTGGTTATAAGGATGCTCAGTGATCTCAGGGAGAATGTCAACAAAAAGATAGGAAACATAAAAATGGAGATAGAAAACACAAAAGAGAACCAGTCAGAAATAAAGAATACAATAACTGAAATGAAGAATATGTTAGAGAGAATCAAGAGTAGATTAAGTTAAGCAGAGGATCACATCAGCAATTTATAAGATAAGGCAGCAGAACACACCCAATCAGAACAGCAAAAAGAAAAAAGAATCCAAATAAATGAGAACAGTTTAGGGGGCCTGAGACAACATTGAGTGTACCAACATTTGCATCACAGGGGTACTTCCAGAAGAAGAGAGGGAACAAGGAATTGAAAACCCATTTGAAGAAATAATGATAAAAAACATCCCAAATATGGTGAAGGAAATAGACATACAAGCCCAGGAAATGCAGAGAGTCCTCAATAAGATGAACCCAAAATGTCCCACAAAAAGACATCATAATTAAAATGCCACAGGTTAAAGATTAAAATAAAATCTTAACAGCAGCAAGAGAAAAACAGTTAGTTATCCACAAGAAAGTTTCCATAAGACTGTTAGCTGATTTCTCAACCCAAATTTTGCAGGCCAGAAGGGATTGGCAGGAAATACTGAAAGTGATGAAAAGCAAGGGCCTACAACCAAGATTACTTTCTCCAGCAAAAGCTATCCATTTAGAATCAAAAGACAGACCAAAGTGTTTCCCAGGCAAGAAAAAGCTAAAGGAGTTCATCACCACCAAACCAGAATTACAAGGAATCTTAGAGGGACTTCTTTAAGATGAAAAGGAAAAAAAAAGATAAAAAATATGAATAATAAACTGGCAATAACTATGAATTAAATGCTTCGATGCAAAGATAAGGTGGCTGAATGGATAAGAAAACAAAACCCTTATATATGTTGTCCACAAGAGGCTAACTTTAGATTGAAACACAAACACAGACTGAAAGTAAAAAGATGGAAAAAGTTATTTTATGAAAATGGAAACAAATAAATTTTTTAAAAAGCTAGGGTAGCAATACTTATCCCTGACAAAATAGAATTTAAAACAAAAGCTATAACAAGATGGACCCAGTAGTCCCACTTCTGGGTATTTATCCAAAGAAACCCAAAACGCACTGCAAGGGGAAGAGTACATCCATACGTTCATTGCAACATCGTTTACAATGGCCAAGATGTGAAGGCAGCCTGGGTGTCCATCAATGGAAGAATGGATAAAGAGGAGGTGGTACATATATACAATGGAATATTGCTTGGCCATCGATGGGAATGGGTTCTTGCCATCTGCGGTGGCTCAGATGGACCTGGAAGACATTGTGCTGAGTGGAATATGTCAGACTTAGAAAGACAAATGCAATGTGATTTCACTTATATATGAAATCTGAAGAACAAAATAAACAAACAAATAGAAACAAAGTCATAGATACAGGGAACATTTTGGTGGTTGCCAGATGGGAGAGGGATTGGGGGTGAGTGAAAAAGGTGAAGGGATTAAGAAATATAAATTTGTTGTTACACAGTAGTCAGGGGGACACAGGATACAACACAAGGAATATAGTCAATAATATTGTAATAAGTATTTATGGTGTCAGATGGGTACTAGATTTATTGGGGTGATGGGGTTGGGGGACAGGGACCACTCTGCTGTACACCTGAAATTAATATAAAATAATGTTGAATGTCGAAATAAATAAATAAAATGTGAAAAAAAGAATTTATCAAGTTTATAATAAAATACACTGATAGAGGAGGTCATTGTGAGTTACTCTGCTCATAACGTATTCTAAAAGCATAATCCATAGTCTCAATGCAGGGAAACATTAAACATTAACAGACATACACTTTTCACCTCGATGTGTGTCTTCTTAGCTCAGTTTCCTTCGGATTTATGTAAAGCTGTCTAAGGAAAAGAAAACAAACAGCACTGAATTTCTGCAACTTATTAGAATACCACTCACAGAGCACATGTTCTATGTAAAGAGTTCAATTCGTACTCCATTAATTGAGTGCCAACATGTATTTCAAGATAAGCACCGCATAAGCTCTTATTTTGTGAACATAGAGTCTTCATGGATAGTACTCTGTGAACAGTGAATATAAGGAAACTGATAACTAGGTATTAATCACTATCATAAGTGAGAAACAAATCCTAAATAATTCGTATAGTTTAAAATGTTTAAGTAAATCTTCTATCTAAGACTCTTAAAATAAATAAATAACCACTACCATTTTGGGGAGATTTTGCTTTGAATTGTAGAATTCTTCCTCTAATAAAATAATTTAAGATGCATTTCCTACAAGATTTTCAAGTGTCAAATAGTACTTAGCATGTAATGAACTCTAAATATAAAATATCGGCTTACCACTTCCAAAGACTGATGCAACTATTTAATTTTAAGTTAGAAAATGTATACAACTACACCCTCTGCTTGAATTGAAAGGATTCCTAAAAAGTACAGCAAAATTTTGAATAGGTGACAAAACTGAAATGGAAAAATCTTAGTGAATATAAATTAGTTTACTATATATACTATACATATACATTTGTATGTATGCACATACACATATACACAAGTTTGGTTGTTCACTTCAATGTGTTTGTAATAGCAAAAGCAAGCAGAAGACAAACACACTTACTTTATGGAAACAACCAAAATGTCCCTTAATAAAGGACCCATTAATTGTACTATAATACCCTGTTCAATAAAATTTTAATGAAAACATTAGCAATAAAAAGAATGAAGTAGAGTTATGCATACAGATATAGAAAGATCTCTAACATATATCATTACATGAAAAAAAGCAGGTATAGTACATTATATTAAAAAGTATACATATGCATATACCGAGGGGTGCCAAAAAATGTATACACATTGTAAGAAAGGAAAAAGCTATATTAAAATTGTAAGACTCAATAGATACCAAAAACAAAAGATGAATACAAATCATGTTTGGCTTCTGCAATGACAAGAGGTGCTCAAAGTGGTGACCACCAGCGTCCAGACACATCTGATGACGGCGAACTACTGCCAGAGCAACGCTGACCAAAGTGTCCGCTTGTATCACTGCTCATGCCGTTTCAGTTTCTTCCTGAAGTACCGCTAGCGTAGCTGATTTTCTACAGCACACCACGTCCTTTAAGGTCTCCCATAGGTAGAAGTCAAGGGGTATTAAGTCAGAACATGCGGGAAACTCAATCATACCTCTTTGTCGTATCCATTGTCCTGGCAAATGGTTTTGGACCCCTGAATGACAACCATGCTGCCACCATTTTCTTTGACTGTCCCGCCTGTCGCATGGTGATACTAGCATTCATTAGATTAATGCCATCTTTTGAGCCAACATCATACTACACATTGCTACCATAATTCAACTTCGAAAAGTAATATATAGATAATACCTCTTAAAATGTGTGTACATTTTTGGCACATATTCTAAGATGCATACTTTAAAAAGCCTTAATTGGCAACATTTTCCTCATATTTTTTCCTTTACACAGTTACATACAATATGTAATTTGCATTTATGTGATTGCATAAAATCAGTATTGTTTAGATTTGATAAAATACATTAAAAGCTTTCCAGGGAAGATACACAATAAATTATTAAAAATGACCATCTTGAGTGGGAAAGAATGAAGGAAACAGATGAAGAACTATATTTTTTAATTCTATAACTTTTCGTATGGTTCTTTAAAAAATATATTCATGTGCATATTATATGTGTGCATATCATATACAATAACATACAATATGTGTTTATATTTTTCCCCTATTTATCTTAGGACTTAAAATTTAGAACTTAAAGTTCCCTATGAATTTAAGGATTCAGCAAGATTACTTCTGCCATGAAGATGCAGATCCTTATTCATGCTTTGCCGGCCCTAAAAGCACAGAGTGAATGCAGGGTAAACATATCTCCCTCCCGTCCTCCCATCTCCTCCACAGATAAATTGCAATTGCTGCCACATGCAATCATTTTAAATTCTCATCACACCTTCTTCTTAAGTTCAATTTTGGAGGTTCATTGGATGTCCACAAAGTCATCCCAGGTCATTTTCAGAAGCAATAAAGTGTTGGACTCCTCCATGCGTAGGAATACTGAAGTGAGCTGCACTCCTGTGTGTTAAGTGTAGGGCCACTTTAGTCACACCCTTTTTCTCTTGCACCATTTCTGTAACCCTAACCCTTCATTAGTTCATTAAGTGATTATTGAGGGTCTTCTGCGAGGTTGGCAGCTGTGACTACATGCAAAAACTGAGAAGCCCCTCCAAAGCAAAACCCAGAAATTGGGAAGAGACTGTTAAACACACACAGGGTGGTCAATGTCAAGGAAAGGTGCTGAAGAGAGATGGCAGAGAAAGACATTTCTCAGGGGGAAAACTTAACAGAGAAGACGACTTTGGAAATGAGTCTCAAGAAGAGCTTGGGGGAGTATTCTAGGCAAAAAGATGGGATTAGTGGGATGCAAAAGCAAAGAAAACAGGAAGGGTCATGGCCGACTTGGGAAAAGTGGTAAAGTCAGTGCTGAGACTTTCAGGTGTAGGGGAGTGAGGAGGAGAGAGGAGCAGGAAATGAGCCTAGAATGATAGATATTTTGTCTGTTTTACTTTTGAATTCTTAAAAGGGGATGTAGGGTGTGAAGAGACTGCGATTTACAAAGGGCAGAGGCTTCGCTCGGGGGTTGTTGTTCGGTGTTAACTGGGCACGTTGAAAGGATTAGTTGGAAGCTGGGGGACTGAGTTTTAGCACCCACTCCAGTCGCCAGAAGGGGGAGAAAGAAGGCCGGGCCTCAGCGGGCGGGTATGCAGCCGGAGCAGGGCTCCACCGGCCGGAGCCCCCGAGCCCGACTCACCCGCCGCCCGAGACTCACCCAGGCCGCCAAGCGGTCGCGCTGCAGGGAGGCTGCTTCTGGCTTCCTCCGCCGCCAACGCTGGGCCGGCCGTTGGGAGTCGGAAACCAGTTGGCTTCGGAGCACTCGGCGCAGACTCCGCAGGGCGCTGTTCCTCGCCGGGTGCGGGGCGTGGGGTGCGGGGCGCGGGGCGCCGACTGCCGGGGCACGAGCTTCCTCACCCCACCCGCGCGCACTTACGGGCCGGGACGCTCACCCTACCTAGCCGAGAGGTGAAACATGGTTTAGGGGTCCTCAGGCCACTGAAAGACGGCTGCCTAGCGATGGACGTTTGAGGGGTAGGGGCTTGGGAGGATTTCAAGATAGGCTCTGAGGGGATTGGCACGGAAATGCGTAAATATATAACACTTTTTCTGAAGTTACTTAATGTTTCACTTGAGAACCTACAATATTTTCTGTTGCATTTCGTTTGCTCAGAATCTTATGACTGGTATTAGAGAGAATAGAAAGACTGCAGACAACTGACTTCTTTTCAAAGTCCACCCCCCTTGCCCCTTTTCAGTGCATTTCTGCTTTTTTTGTGACTCCTAGACACAGTGAGACCGGTGTCCTTTTTAATTGGGCGTTAAATTCAATCTTTGAATATAGAGCAGAGGACAAGGAATATCTGCCACCTGAAGAATGACTATAAAAATCACAAGTAAAGTTTTAAAAAACATGGTTTTCATCCATATTAAGAAATACCATGCAGAGATTACACAGTGTTAGGTTAAGAAACCCACAGCGGCCCTGCACATCTTGCTGAGTATGCCAAACTGCAATGCCTAACTGTCCTCTGACCTTGAGCTGTTTCCTTAGTGAGTGTGTAGGCAATTAAGTAGCAAGCATAGTGTGACGAAGAAGCAACTGCTCACTTCCCGAGGGAGGGAGACTAGTTTGTTTACTGCTTGTTACAAAATTCGCTGAGCCCTCAGCCCTGGAGTCCTCAGCTGCCTCCCAACCCACTGGCGCATCTGGGCCTATAGTGTTGCCCAGTGGGATTTGGGAGCAAAACCTGCCTCCGATGTGATACTCCTGCTGTTGGTTGGGCTGTGGATATTATAATAGTCTCAGTCTCTCTCTCTCTCTCCCCCCACCTCTCTCTCTCTCTCTCTTTCCCCCACCCCCTCCCTCCATCTTTTGTCTCATTGTGTGTTTGGGGCATTTATGGAGTGTGGCACGTTTAATCTTTGCCATCTTCCCAGTCAGAGGTATTATCTATATATTCTAATATAGTAAAAAACAAATTACAGAATATCATATCCTTTAAAGAACCTTAAATATAACCACGTGCCGTACCCTACAAATTCCTCTTTTGAAAATATATTCTAAAGAAATAATACCATATGGACAGAGCTTTTGCTCTAGAGATGTGCATTCCATTAATTGGGTTATAGCACTGTGATCTGTGCAATAGTTTCATTAACTCTGGCAGAAAGCTAGGTTCATGGGATACTGCTAAACGATAGCACTCGTGAGGGTACCCGAGATATGGGAAAAGTACACCTTCTTTAGAGTTATCTTGAGGCTTCATAGAAAGAAAACACCCCATAGCATATAGGAAACATTAAGTGGTTAGACTGCCCCAAACTTTGAGAATTAAATGTCCCTGAAAATACAGTGAGGGAATGTATATGAAAACACTCACAATAGTTTATGGTAATGACTTCATCAATACTAATTGTTATTATTGGTAGTATTAGTGTATGTAGTAAAGATTTTAAAAAATACTGAATTAGTAATCAGGAGACCTGAATTTATCCTGGGACTGTGCTACCCAATAATAATAACTAATTAATTCTGAAACTCAGATTGTAAAACTGCTCTAGTCCTGGGCGTCCTCATTTGTAAAATGAAATGTGGGGAATGAGATGATTTCTAAATTCCCTTCCTGTTCCAAAAATCTATAACTCCA
Organism: Lyroderma lyra; assembly: GCA_004026885.1. Classification (NCBI taxonomy): domain Eukaryota; kingdom Metazoa; phylum Chordata; class Mammalia; order Chiroptera; family Megadermatidae; genus Lyroderma; species Lyroderma lyra. The sequence goes on along the minus strand of PVJL010019751.1, from coordinate 6,014 downwards.
CGATGAGTTTGTTTTCAAGCCTCAACAACTGAGAGAAAGATGATACTTCTGACAGAAATAAAAATGTCAAGCTATTGGGAATGTCTAGATGCTGTAGGGAATATACAGTTAAAGTACACAGATTATCAATATTTGTTATGTTGTAATTGTCCTAATATAGCCACATAATCATATTGTCAGCCATTCAAGTAAAATATATAAATATTGAATAACTACCCTCAGTTAATTCTCTCAAATTTTTCTTCCAGGATTATTGGTTTGTGGCTGAAACAGCTCAGTAATATCCTGTTTAGTTGTCTGTTCTACTTGGTTTAAAAAAAAAAAAAAAAGTCTGCCAATGCAGAAACCTAAAACACATGGCAATAAGGAACTCAGGCAACTAATAAAATGATGCTCATTAAGAAAAATCAACAACCATATAATTGCTTTAAACATACTCTGAGTAGATTTCCTAATCTTAATTTTACTAATAAAAAAGGAAAAACATAGATATGCCCTCTGTAGTTGGTTGAATTGTGTTCAAATCTTAACTCCTCTTAACCTGAGAATGTGACCTTTTTATGGAAATAGGATCTTTGCAGATATAGTTAAGTATTTCAAGTTGAGGTCATTCTGGATCTACAGTGGGCTCTTAATCCTGTGACTGGTGTCCTCCGAAGAGAAAGAAGAGAGAGATTTCAGACACAGAAAGAAGGCAATGTGCATACTGAGGCAGAGATTGGAATTACATTGCCACAAACCAAGAAATACCACCAGCCACTACCAAGAACTACAAGAGGCAAAGAAGGCATGTAGCTCAGCTGACACCTTGATTGCACACTTCTAGCCTCCAGAATTGCAAGAGAATAAATTTCTTTTGTGTTAAGTCACCAAAATTTTTGGTAATTTGTTACATCAGCTCTAGGAAACTCATATTGCCTTCTACCAAAAAAGGAACCACTCCTAAACTCTCTTTGGAATTTGTCTTCTCAAATAATTACTATTCTAAATCATAAATGGTCCCTGCCTTACAATGGTTTGACTTATGAATTTTTTACTTTACAGTGCTGCAAAAGCAACACACCTTCAGTAGAATCTTGCTAGGTTAAACTATGAGGTCTGACGATTGATTAAATTCACGAACTGATTCTAGAAAAAGTCCTACATACCTCATTGCTGAATATCACTACTGTGACCTTCAAAGTATTTCCGTTGGGAAGCTGTGCACCGATGCCAGCACCTAATCCACCCTTCGAAGCAACTTTAGAACTGTTTCTGGAACGACCATCAGAGTTGTTGTCACATTATACTTGATGCCCTGAATGTCATCAAAATGTCTTCCTTTCAATATTTCCTTTATCTTCAGGTAAAGGAAAAAGTCATTGGTGGCCAGATCAGGTGAGTAGGGAGGGTGTTCCAATATAGTTACCTGTGCACTGGTTAAAAACTCCCTCACAGACCGCGCCATGTGAGCTGGTATATTGTCATGCATGATGCCAAGAGCCATGAATTTCTGGTCGTTTTCATCTAACTTTTCCACACAGCCTTTTCAACAGTTCCAAAAAATAAACTCTTTTGACTGTTTATCTAGTTGGTACAAATTCATAATAAACAATCCCTCTGATATCAGAAAAGGTTAGTAACATTGCTTCGACTCTTGATTTGGACTGACAGAACTCTTTTGGTCATGGAGAATTGGCTAACCTCCATTGTACACTTTGATGCTTTGTTTCAGGGTCGTATTTGTTTCATCACCAGTGATAACAGAGCCCAATACATTGTCTTGCCTCTGCAAAAGGTCTTGGCAAACTTCAATTCTCCTTTGCTTTTGTTCATCGGTGAGCTCCTTCAGTAGCATTTTTGCACACACCTTACTCATGCCAAGATTTTCAGTAAAGATTTTCCTAACTGTTTCTCTATTGATGTTTATTTGGTCTGCTATTCTTCTCACAGTCAGCTGACAATTTTGACATACACTTTGACAAATTTTTGCAATGTTTTCATCAGTTCTGCTTGTTGTTGGCTGCCCTGACCTCTCTTCATCAGTGACAATTTTTCTCTTCTCAGAAAAACATTTAATCCATTTGTACACTGCCATTTTCTTCATGGCATTATCCCCATAAACCTGGACTAACATGTCTCTGATTTCACTTACAACTCTTGCCAAATTTAACAAGAAATTTAATGTTTGGTCATTGCTCTAATTCAAGCTCTGACATTCTTGCAATGGCACACAAAAACACACAACAACAATAATGAACACCACTCAGCAAGACACCGCCACACGTTGACACAAACACAGCTGTTAGACACAGATATACCAAGATTATGACACCTTACCGAGTTGTTTGTACAGTGTTGCCAACAGAAGCACATGATGGCAACTTTGTAAACTTAATTGTCAGACCTCGTATGATGTTCAGTAGATTAGTATTAAATTCATTTTCTATTTACAATGGGGTTACCAGGACATAACCCCATCATAAGTCAAGGAGCATCTGTGCTCCTTCCCTACTGTCTTCCCTTTTGTTTCTATATGGGGTGCTTATAACTTCTAAGCTTTGAAAAAGTATATTATATAATATTTAAGTATACAGAGGGGTATAAAGAATAATAGAACTATTCATTTCCCCAACATCCAGCTTAAGTTATGAAGCAATGTCAAAACATTTAAATCCCCATTATGTGTTTCCCTTATCACTTCCTCCAATACCCTTTGAGGAAATCACGTTCCTGAATTTGGAGTTGTTTTTTCCAGGCACTTCCTGATCCCATTACTCGATGTGTATTTAGCCCTAAGCAATATATGCATATTATATTGTTGCACAGCTTAACGCTTTGCAAAAAATGGAATTATGCCATATGGATTTTCTGCAACTTTTGATTATTCCATTTCCATTTGTGAGATTTATCCATGTTAGAATATGTTCCTCTGATTCATTCATTTTCACTTATGTATTGTGTTCCACTGTAGGAAAATCACACTCTGTTTCCTTACTGTTATCAATTATTTTTTTCTATTCAAACCATGTCTCTTATACTTAGGGGGTAGGCACAATAATCCTCTAGAATGCATAGTCAGTAGTGGATCCTAGGATGTACCATCTTTAATTTCCCTAGATACTGTCAAATTATTTTCCAAAGTGTTTATAATAACTTAGGTTTATACCAGCAAATGCATGTGAATTTCAGTTGTTCCACATCCACACCAACACTTGATAAAAACCGCCAAGTTTTTAAAATTTTGTCAATCTGAAGAACATAAAACAAATCTCATTTTTATATTAAATTGCATTTCCCTGTTTACCAGTGAGTTGGAGCATTTTTTTCATATGCATATTAGGTATTTGTACTTCCTCTTTTGTAAACTGCTTGGTTTTCTCTTTTGTTATTTTTATTGTTGTTGAGATACTTATCTTTTTCTCATTGATTTGTAAGTTTTTGCATATTGTGGATACTGACCTTTTTATTTTTTTTAATTATGTGGGTAGTTCCCTGGCTGGGAATCAAACCCGGGCCACAGAGTTGACAGCGCCGAAGCCTAAGCCACTACACCACCAGGGAACTCCCAATATTGACCTTTTGAGGGTTGTTTGTTGCTCATACCTTTTCCCGCTCTGTCATTTGTCCTTTCACTTTTTTATGGTGAGTTTTACTCAAGACATTTCTTTTCTTTTATATTTGTGCTTTTACAACACATTTAGAAATTCCTACCATGAATTCATGAAGATATTCTCTGATTTTTATTCTTCATGTTTTTAAGTTTTGCTTTTCATATTTATATCAGTCATCTCAAAGTTCTACTGAGAGAGGACCCATCTCCAAGCTAACTCATGTGGCCCTTGGCAGGCCTCAGGTCCTCACTGGCTATTGATGAGCGACATCAGTTCCTTGGCACGTGAGTCTCCCCATACTGTTGCTCACATGTGGCAGCTTGCTTACTTTCCGCATGAGAGATTCAAGAAAGAGATAGTGAGAAAGAGCTCCCAAGACAAGAATCACAGTCTATATGTGATCTAATCTCAGAAGGGACATCCCCTCACTTCTGCCATATTTTATTGTGTAGAAACGAGTCACTAAATCCAAACTCAAGGGGACAAGATAACACAATAGTGTGAATACAAGGAGGTGGATATCATTGGGGGCTATTTTACAACTGCTTACCACAGTTTCCATTTATTAAGCTCTCCCAGTGCCATTATTATACTGTTACTATAGAGATTTATATTGTCTTATTATCTGGAAGGGTAGGTTCCCTTACTTATTTATTCTTCAAATGTGTCTTGCTGATTTGGGGCTCTAACAATAGAATCTAGAATTGGTTTATTCAGTTCATAGAAAACCCCACAAGATTTTTATTAGAATTGCATTACATTAATGAATTAATTTGTAAAAAAAATCAGTATTTTATGTCACTGAGTCTTCCTATCCATTTACATGGTTTGTCTCTCACATATTCTGGGAAGTTTACCAGAGGGGTTTGAGGGGGAAAAAGAGTTTGGGGCATCTTTTCAATGAAATATCTCAGACAAATTTCTTTTGTCTAGGCTTTCTACTCCCCAAAAATTCAGTGGTAATACACAGTGTATGAAGGGTTTGTGTATTGCCTCAATTTCTGAGTTTAGAAACTTTAAGGACTATCTCCATGTTGCAGTTCTATAGTTCTAGTACAGTGAATTTTGATGACACATCCCTGGTAAGTTAGTAGCAGGTGTGCACAAAATTTCTGTTCAAATTCTTATCCTGCCCAACTTTTTGCAGTGGACATCTATGGTTCTGTTTGCTCATCAACTGTCTTCTTATAAGAACAACATCCCTCTTCTTTTGGGGACCTGCTTCACCCCCACCTGAACCAGGTGGTACTAATCCAAGCTGCCAATGGCAGTGCCTTGACCACAGAAGTAGGTCCTAGCCTAGGCTAATCATAGTTCCTCCTTGGATTTTGTCAAATTGAAATTCAGGGAAGAAACTCACTCCCTTTCTGGTGAGAGGCTGAGAGGCTGAGAGCTGTATTTCTAGACTTGTGGAGCAAGCCTGTCTGACAAAATGAAACTGACATGAAAAAAGAAGCTGAGATGAGAGATGGAGACATCTTGGTAGTGGCCTGTGCTAGATGTCTGGTGCCAGATGTATCCCTAATCTGCTTCAGTTTGATTAGGTGAGTCAATAAGCTCCCATTTTGCCTGACTCCTTATAACCAACATTCCTGACACCATTCTATATTCTTGTTGATTTACGTAGACCCCTCTATTACCTTAAAATACCTCTTTCAAATTTCATTCCTTATTCATTTATTAACATAAAATCCTTTTCTAAATTATGTATACATTGGTCATGATCATTTAGTCTTTAACCACAGGAAATATTTATTGAGCATTTACTATATGCGAGTTATAAATGAACACAATGAAGACTAAGTCTTCCAGTGCACACAATTAAAATACGTACCTTAGTAAAATTAACGTAAAACACACTCAAAGTTATGGACCTTTGTCTCATAAATAGTGAAACCATAACAAATCTCATTCGAACCTCGCCAAAATCCTGCAAGGAGGCTCAGAAAGGGGTCAGATATTATTCCAAGCTTCTAGAGCTAATAAATAGTGAAACTTGAACCTAGAATTTTTTACTAAGTTAAAATTGTTTTAATTATCCTGTGCTGCTTACACTGAGAATTACACTTTGAAAAGAATTCCCATTCTCTTTCAATCAGCTTCCAATTTCCTACCAACTTGCAGCCCTGAGGCATGATTGGTTACTGAACTTTAAGAGTTAAACAGAAACAAAATTAGGTTAAGGAACGCAGAAAAACAATTCTTTACTTCCGTCAGATTGGGGAGTGGTGGTGTTGTTTTGTTGTTGTTGGTTTGTTTGGGGGTTTTTTTTTTAATCCCCTCGAGCGGGCCTACATTATGCGCAAGGCATCTTGGGAGTTGTAGTCTTAGGGCACAGAGCCCTGTGGCTGGAGGCGCTGACTCACTGGGACCCAATCGACAGAAAGCAAACGTACACTCTGCACAGCTATTGGCTGAAAG
>PVJL010019750.1:0-13273 GCA_004026885.1 Lyroderma lyra | reverse complement strand
GGGGAGACAAATCACATTCTCAGAGGTCAAAGGGACCAACCAGAGCCTAGGTCCCTAGAAAAAGGAAGCTGGAGTATGGCAGAGCTCAATCTAACTCCAGGAGGGAGTCTGAATGGACCCTTTAAACTTCCTCTGTACCTTACTTCTGATGTAGGAACTGAAAGTCAGAAAGGCCTGAGATTTGGGGGCTGATGGGTATTAGCAAGGTGATAAAACTGATCTACCTTTACTTCAAAAGGAAAACAAAACTTCCCAAGGTCAAGCTTCCACCCACTTTTCCCTCCTCTACTTCAGAGAGGTCTTACCTGCCCCAGAAGGAAGGCTCTAGAAGGCAGGACAGGGGTAGAGAAACTTGAGAAACAGAAGACCCCACCACGGGTTCAGGACTTTTCACAAGTGTGGCTGGCTGACTGCAACAGACTTCTCAGATGGGGGAAACTACTGCACCCAACCCAAGGGATCACTTCCCGGCAGGGCAGGGCAGGGCAGGCTAGGGGTGGGGCTTGGACATTTAAAGGGCCCTTGCAGCTGGTTCTCTAGGCGGTTTTCATTGCAGCTGAAGGGACTGCAGCTCATTTAGCGCTCAGGAATTCCTGTCTCAGGACAAGCTAGACTCACTGGAGACTGGGAAAGCTCAGAGAGCCTAAGGAGGGTGCTGACTGAGTTCACCTCTGTACCAACAGGCTTTAATTTCCCAGTCTGGGTGAAGACAATTCTGCCTCTCCACAACTATTTGGGCTTCAGCTGCAGCCCCTCCTCTAAGAGAAGGTAACCGTATTTTTTATTTTATTTTATTTTTATTTTAGATTCAGAAAGTTCATCCCGGGTCTCCAAAAGGTGTTCAACAGAAAACATAAACACACACACACACATACACACACACACATGCCTTTTTCTGGCAAGATGCTGTATTGGGAGCTTGGAATTTCCCTCCTCTTCCCAAGTTTCCTGGGTAGGGAAGCAGCTACACATACTGCACGGGAAGGTAGCAGCAGTCAGTATTTCCGCTGCCGGGGGAAGAGACTACTCCCTGAGGGCCGGAGTGGGGGGCTGGTGGGGTTGGGGTCCTCTGAGTCCAGGCTGAAGAGGTCCCTGCCAGTACGAAGGATCTGCTCCTCCAGCTTCTTGTGTCGCTTCATATCTGAGAGGACCTTGTCCAGGCGGGCCTCCCGTTTCTGACTCCGGGCTGAGCTTCCTGGAGAAGGGGAAGGTGAGAAATGTGGAAGGGAATGAGGCAGTCTACACCTGCCTGGATGTTACTAATTACTTAGGGAGCTCATTAAACATACAGACTTTTAGGCCTCTTTCATGGAGGTTCTGAGGTTTAGGATTGGGCCTCAGATGGGGAGGGCAGAGAAGGCCTGAATTATGAGAAGGCAGCAGTAAAAGTGAAGAACAGGGAAGAGCACGTGCAAAGGCCTCAGGGTAGAAATAAGGAGGTCTATTCAAAGAGGAGTGTAGAGAGCTGAGGAGATGTGAAAGATGAGGCCAAGAAATGACATACGGGCCATGATAAGGGGTTTGGATCCCGGATTTAAAAGGGAAATACCTTTGGATGCCTGGGTAAGGGGCTGGAGTCTCTTTCAACATGCTCTTCCCCCTCCCCTCAGCAATGAAATCCTTTGGAACAGGCTTATCCAAACTGAGGCCCAGGAAGGCTTTGTACGTGGCACAACACAAATTCTTAAAATATATGAGATTTTTTTGCGAACTTCTTTTTAGCTCATTAGCTGTCGTTAATGTTAGTGTATTTCATGTGTGGCTCATAACAATTCTTCCAATGTGGCAAAGGGAAGCCAAAAGGTTAGACACTGCTGATTTGGAGGGTTTGAAACAGAGAAGTGACATGATTTTATTTTAAAAGGATCATTCCAGTTGCTGAGACTAGAGGCAGGGAGAACAGTTAGGAGCTACTGCAACCATCCAGGCAAGAGAGATGGTGGTTTGGATGAGACTATGACGTTGAAGGTGGAGAATAGCAGAGGAACAAGGAAATGTTGTGAAGGCAGAGCAAACAGGACTTGCTGGACTGGCTTAAATGTTGGGGGAAGAAAAAATAAAAAATGGCTCCAAGGGTAATTTCTAAGAAGGCACACGGGGTGCAAAGTCAGTCAGATTATGATGTACACAGTAGCACAGGGTTGTGGATCTATATAATAATGAACACCAGGAAAACTTGGACTTCTGGGGAGATGGAGATAAAGGAATGGGAAGCATGCTGGAATTATGTAATATTTTCTTAAAGGACAACAGAGTATCAATTTTAAGTTGAAAGGATGGCACCACTGTATGAATGCTCTCCTGCAGTTACAAGTTGTTTAGCAACCGAGGAACCAAGCAAAGACCTCTTTTAGAGTCATTTTTTGGATAAGTGGGAGCTGAGGCCTTTCACCTCCCAACTTTTCCCTCTTGTCTGTACCTGGGGGGCGTCTCCGGTCAATCAGGGAGTCCTTTGGTGTCATTGGTTCATCATCGAAGTCAAATTCTGTGGGTATGTGGGGTCTGGGAGAGATGGATAGAGAGTGAAGGGTGAAGATGGTCTCCCCAAACACCCACACATGTGCTTCTCCTAGCCTGTCGGCTCTTCTGCTCCTGCTCCCTTCCCTCCCTCCACTTTCTATGCTCCTGGATCCCACCTCCCCTCCCCATTTCCTCCTGGCATCAGGGGAGCAGGCCCAGGGACAAAGCGTAAAAGTGTGCCCTCACTTTTCCTCTTCCTCCTCTTTGGCCTCTGGCTCCTCGTCAGATCTCTCCTCTTCACTCTGGGCCTCAGGCGTGGGCGGCCGGCGGGGCAGGATCTCGGCCTGAAGCTCCAGGGTACCATGGGCAGCCAGCAGTTCATAGAGCCTCTGGATTTCAGAGGGGGGCGGCATCCAGGACTGCCCATCCGCCGGCAGCTCCACCTCCTCATCGCTGCAGGACACGTACCAGTCCTCGGATTCGGCCTTGGCATGCTCTTCCTCCTCAGCGCTGGGGGCTTCTCCCTGCACCTCCTCAACCCCAGACGCCTCACGCTCTGCCTCCTCCCGGCCTTCTTCCCCCTCTTCCTCGGCTTTATTGGCCGAAGCCGAGGAGCCTCCGCTATCCCCCACGGCCAAAGCTTGGAGGCCAGAGGTCACTTCCCCTTCTTCAGACAAAGGCGCCGCCGTGGTGGCCGCAATGTCTCCATGAGCCCGGACAAGGGACATAGGCCACTAGGGAAGGAGCCCTGCGATTATAGGAGAGGCAAGACTACTAAACTGGGGATCCCCCTGTCACCCAAGGGATTGGGTTCCCCAGAGGTTTAGGAATGCCTCCAATCTATCAGGCTTCAACAGCGGTCCCTGCGACCACACCGCCCGTTCCCAGGAGAGGGCGCTCAATCCCCTCCAAGGACAGCGCCCCACGGATCGAGATCCGGTACTCTGAAGTTCCCAAGAGCCGGCAGAAGCCACCTTACGGGCAGAACCTGCTCTTCTTGCTCTCACACCGCCCCTCGCCACAACCCGCGGTCCCACCACATCAGCCGCCATAGACACCTGGAGCTAAGGCCCGCCTCCCAGGCCGAGCTTGGTCACAGTACGCAGGCGCATAAAGACGGCGCGGGAGGCAAAGCTCTAGTAAAAGCTACTTTGTACTAGCAAGGGCTTGCACATGCGCAGGTCGGCGCTCGGGCATTATAGGCTACGGCCACAGTAAAGATGGCTGCCGGAACAGCGCAGGCGCATACTACTCAGGTTCTGCCGGAAAGAGGCGGTAACCGCGGGCACGGCGGCGCATAGACGACGTGAGCACCAACTGAGGCTGGATGCGAGTCTCATGCATTTTCCTTTATTGGTGTTTCAGACTCATGCATCATTCGGCATACAAAAAGGGGGAGTCAGTTTGATGTATTTTTTTAGACTTTTAGATCCCCCCATTTTTAAAAAGAAAACAAACCGCCAAATCCAAACAGCGTCGTCGCTCGCTCCCCGCCTCCCTAGCAGACTGTTGTGTGCAACAAACCTCCCTCCTCCTCTTAGAAGATAATTATATAGCTCCCTGTCCCTCTGTTGCTTCTTGTGGCTGGGAGCTTTGATCCTTTTTGGGTAATTGTTTTGTTACAAAGCAAGTGAATGACCCCAGCCCCGACGCCTTTAAGAAATTCTCGGACCAGGTTAAAAAGCCCAGGTGGGGGCAGATCAACTCTGACAGACCAAGGAAGGTCGACAGCTGCGCCCCTCCTTTATCCCCGTATTTGAAACAGTGCTTGCCACTCCAGCACCAGTCCTCAAAGGAAACCTGGCTTGCCAGCTCTGAGACCCGAGGCGCCCTGGGGGGCGTCTGGACCTGGGTGGTCCCAGCAGAGAACAGTCCGGAGCCCTGGGCTAAAGAGTCCTCTCCAGACATCGCTGCCCTCCCCTGGCCTGATCTAAGTGCTGGAGTTTTAGCAGAATAAACGGTGGCAGGAGGTTGGAGGGGAGGATCCGGAGGGGAGGAAAGGATGCTGAGGAGAGATGAGGCAGGAAGAGAAGGGGATGGAGGGGGTGAAGTAGGAAGGGAGAGATGACAGAGAAGGAAGAAAGGATTGGGGGAGGATGCCAGGACAATGAAATTTGGTGGGGGGAGACCAGAGTTGGGGTGCAGGGGATTCAGGAGGTTGGAAGAAGTGCAGGAAGGCTGGGAGAAATGCAGTGAGCCTGAGAGCAAACAGAGTTTGGGAGATGTTCAGGGAGGTTTCCAGAAGTGCAGAGAAGTTTCCAGAAGTGCAGGGATAGGGAGACCAAGAGGTTGGATAGGCTGCAGGCAGAAGTGCAGGGAGTTGGAAACAGTGCAGGGAGAAGGGAGGCCTAAGTTGGCAGAGGAGCCTGGCAGGATGCAGGAGCAGGAAAGAAGCTGTAAACAAGGCTGCTCAGGCTCCCTTGGTCCCTATGGGTGCGGGCCTGGGCCATCGATTGGGCTCCCCGCAGGGGAGGATGGGCCCAAGGCAGCTCCCAACAGGAAGAAAAGTCTTGGAACGCAGGGCAGAGCCCCTCACTTATACACTGTAGGAGAGGAGAGGGAGGGACGGACAGAGAGGGAGACAGTGGGGGTGGGGGAAGACAGGAGAGACAAAGGAGAAGTAGGGAGAACAGACAGGAGAGAGCAGGGGCAGGGGTTAGTAAAGCTGCCCTTGCCAACCCTTCCATTCCTCCCAGCCTGTCCCAGACCCCCACTCACCGCCTAAGTTGATGACGCAGGAGGCGATGATGATGAGGACCCCCCCTACCAGCGCCACGATGCTTAAGAGCTTGGCCACGCGACCCAGACGCTGGGCCCCATCCATGTCCCCCTGCTGCAGGCTGTTCCGGGACTGGGGTTAGGGCGAGAGGTGGAGGCACCATGGCCCAGTTCAGAAGCAAGCCCAGCAGAAATCAGGTGAAAGAGTCGTCCAGAGGTGAGAGGCCAGCCCATGGACAGTGGTTTAAGGGAGGAAGGAGAGTTAGAGAGGCAGGGGGAGGAGGGCACAGTTCAGCAAGGTTGTGTGAAATATGTCTGGACATCCCTCCCACCTGAAGGGGTGACTCATAGGGTAAAGTCCTAGGGAGAGGCAAGCAAAGGCCCACATGGAAGTGAGATCCATGCAGAGAGGGAAGGCAAGGCTACTCCTGGGGCTTTGTTCCAGTTAGGATGCTGGGAGCCACAATAGGGTCCCGTGGGCCAGGGTCCCGTGGGGCTCACCATAACGGCATAAGCGAAGGCCACGATGTTGACAGGCCACATAGGGCAGAAGCAGGACAGGATGGCGAGGATGATGTAGTCCCGAGGTTTCTGGGTGCCTTCACCTCCCTCTACCCCAGATCCTGCTAGTTGGGAGCTGGAGTGGCGGCTCAAGCTACCTCGGGGAGATCCTGGATGCCCACTGTGAGCCCTTCCTAGTCGGTCCTCCTCAACCAGCTGCTGTAGTACCCGAGGGGGAGCCCCATTGGCTGGGGGATAGTTTGTTGAGGGTGGTGAGTGAGGCTGGGGGGCTGGGCCCTCTTCCCCATTACCAGCCTGCAGGGGAACCACTGCCCCATTTTCCTGCTTTTCCCCCATGCTCTCAGTCAAGACCTCAGGGGTGGGGTCCTCCTGGGTAGGAGGCTCTGGTTGAAGGGGTAGTTTAGGAGTGGGCTGGGAACCTGCCTCGGGGTCTAACTGGGGGTTCAGCTGGGGATCAGGCTCTGAGGCTGGCTCAAACAGGCCTGCAGAATCCAGATTGGATCCCTGGTCTGCAGTGGCCTCTTTGCTCACTTCTGGCTTTGATGCTGGCTCTTGGCATGCTTCTTTGGGGCTGGAGTTGGCCTTTGGTTCCCCTCCTGAGCTTGAGGGGAGGTCTCTGGCCTGGGCTGTTTCTGGGGCCCCTTTAGGGGGCTCTGTGATTTCTGGAGGTTCAGTGATGTCAAGGCCTGGCTGCAGGGCTTCTGGCTCATCTGAGACCCTAGCTGGAACCTGGAGAGGGCCAATTCCAGCTTCCGAATGGCCAAGCCCTTCTCCTTGGGTCTGGGGACCTTCCTCTATCTCCTTCATCTCAGAGACCTCAGAGATGCTGGCTGCCATCTTGAGATGAGAGAGGGCAGAGGGCTTCTGTGGGGAGGATGGAGCAGTAGAGACAGCAGCAAATCCTGGAAGAGGAGGAAACAGGCTTGGTATGAGGAAGAAAGAGGAGGTTCTCAGCATTGCAGCCCAAGAGGGCTTTGCTCCTGTTCCAGGGCCAGCCTTAGGCTGCCCCTGGGGAGAGAAAGAAAAGTTGGGGTTTCCTTTGCCTTTGGGTGGGACACCTCTGGGGAGGAGTGCTCTGCTTAAAGTCTTCTGTTTAGAGAGCCCTGGGAAGATTAACCCTTTTGTAAACAGGACTCTCCCCGTGTTCCCTTCCTGCCCCAACAGGATCCAGCCTCTCAGATCCTAGTAGATAATCCAGCACCTCAAAATCAAGCTGTGCAGACACCCTTACACTCTGACAGGCAGTCTAGGCAAAGGCCCCATACTCACATCCCACTCCCTCTGCACCCTCCCCTCATCCCTGGGCACCAGTGGGTGCGGTTTTCTTGCTGCGCGTTTGGGGTGCAGATGCCTGCGCCCCTCCCTGGGGAACCTGTGAATCTCCTCTGAACCCCTTCTAAGCCCCTCTCCCAGGGATTCCCTCGCCATCGTTGTGTCCTGTGTCCCGTGTCCCCGACGCTTCCTCTTCCCATTGGCGTGGCGTAGCCAGGACCACCGAGACTGTCGGCCGGGGAGCCCACATTCCCATGCAGCCCTCAGGCACCTGCCGTCTGTCCGTCCACTCCTACCCGCAGCCTCGGTCCGTCCCCGTCTCACCTCGACGCCGGTCTCCAGACTGCTCCCGCTGCTGCTGCCACCACCACGGCCTCTGTTGCAGCAGCCGCAGCCCGGGAGGGAGCGAGTCAGCACAAGAGGGAGGGAGGGAGGGAGGCGGCGGGTCTCCCCTCGCTCTGCTCTTCCCCTCCTCTCAGGTCCCCTCCCCTACGCTCTGCAGCCTCGCGTACTTGCCCCCGCCCGTTGCACGCCTCCCGCCCCTCCCGCTCAGCCCAAGGGAGACACGCGTGCCAGGCCCCGCGTTACCCAGGCAACCGGTTGGGGGACCACTCGTGCCAGCTCCCTGCCCCTTCCCACGCGCACCCCTAGGGGGTGCCTCCTTCCAAGCCCCGGGCCCCTCCCACCAACGGTCATTAGGGATTCCTGGCAGAAGCAGGGGGTTGGGTAAAACGGAGAGGGGTCTAAGGAGACAAGACCCGTAAAATACGGAGGTCCAGTGGGGGCATCTTTATGAACAGAAAAGAGGGAAAGGGAGAGAAGGCAAAACTTGGGTGGGGTTTCAAGAGGAGCTTGCAGAACAGGAACTCCCTCTACGAAGCAGCAGCAGAAATGGGTACTGAAAGCTCAAAAGGACCCCGGAAAGGAGAGCAAGGAATGGGGAGGAAAATCCAAGGGGCAGGGCAGAAGCTGCAGGGGCACTCTGGAGAAGCAGGAGAGGGCTGGGGCAGAGTGGACCATGCCCAAAATGAAGACAAATGCAGTTTTCATACTCAACCTCACTGCTCCCAGTCCTAGGGCTGGCTTCCTCAGCCTTTCTGCAATTATATCATCCATCACCTCAGGGCCTTAAGTGTGTGCAGGTATTTGGCTGGGGTCCAGCAACTGTTCGGGTTTCTAATCCAGGCCTCTTCAAACCTCCACTGGCTATTCTGGGCCTGTCCAGATTGGGTATTCCCCAGAGACCTGGGAGTCCTGGAACTTGGCTCCACAACCACTGGAGCCCTGGCCTCACCCCGAACGAATGTGGGCTGTAACCACTGGAGGGAGGAGCCAGAGCTACACAGGGCAGAACAAGGCCAGGACACCAGACCCAGGAAGAAAAACCCCTTGAGGATGGGGATAGGGGCTTGGTGAGAGCAATTCATTCAATCCAGAGCCAGTTTTTATTTAAAATTTATTGTAATTGGATCTGCACAAAAGGAGGGGGGTGAAGGATGGGGAACATGCAGGGGACACAGGAACACGATGACATGGCCAGGGCCACAGCTTCTGTCTTGGGGGAGAGGGATGAAAAGAAAAGGCCAGGGCTGGAGCTGGGGTGGAAGAGGGAAGGGGGAGATACAGTGGTAGCATTCCCCCTACCCCCAGGAAGCAAGTACTCTACTCCCTGGATGCCCCCATTTACCCTGGCCCCCTAAGGTTTCATCTCTTGTCCTGCCTCTGACCCTAGTGGCTCCTTCTTTTGCTCCCCTTGACTTGTTTTCCCCTAACAGATTCTCAAGTAGGATGATGCTTAGGGGCTGACCCTAAACAACCCCACCATATAAAGGTACAACCTTTGCCCTCCCTGCTTCTGCCCCTTCTCAAATACCACATTTTCCCCTCTCTGGGACAGAATCTTTGATTTCCCGCCTTCCTCTCTTCCCTCCCCCTGAAAAAAAAAAAAAAAAGCACCAATTCCCCGGGGAGGGGCAGCAGACGGTAAGGGGGCACTGGAAGGAGGACAGCCAGGACCATCAAGGGAGAAGGCTCACAAATCCCTGGAAGGGCAGGGCAGGGGGTTACAAAGAGGAGAGCGGGTGAGGGCAGTGGCTGCTCTTGTCCTGTCACCCCTATCCACTGTCCAGGGGGCTTCAACACAACCAAGGGGACAGGTGTGTGCGGAGTCAGGTCTGATCGGGAGAAGAGAGGAGCAGGAGAAACAAATCGTTAAAACCTAGTGAATTCCCCTAAGAAAACATTTCTTCCTCCTTTCTTTTAGGAGGCTCCTTGGGTGGTGGGAGAAGCAGTAAGGAGTTGGTGGAAAGAGAGAGGAAAAGGAGATGGTACCAAGGGACTTTCCTCCATTCTCCCCTCTCCCCCTCACCAACTTGGAGCTCACCAGGGCTGGGAGGGAAGTGGCTGAGAGCTCACAGGCACCCCCTCGGCCCCTGAGAGGGAGCCCACAGCTGTGGGTGGGGCTGCCACTGATGCAGCTGCTGCCGCCGCCGCTGCTGCTGCCGCCGCCGCCGCCGCCATTGGACAAACCTCACTGGAACCTGCATGGTGAAGACAACACATCACAGCGCCATCTGAATGGCAAGAGCCTTGCCCCTTGCTCCAGATTCTCCCCTGGGACACAGCCGTTGCTCACTTCCTGTTTGGTCCCAGGAGGCTTCAGCCTGCATCCTTACCCAGTTCTCCTGAAGGGCCCTCCGTGTCTCCAGAAGTCTCCCTAGCATGAGTGACAGATGGACATCCCTGGCCTTCCTGAGATCCCCTAATGGGCCCTTTGAGCCCCCTTGTCCCACACACACCATCCCACCACCCCCAGCCATGCCCCACGCCTTGCCTGGTGGGTGCGGGGGTCCCCCTCAGCAGGTGGGCTGTGGCTGGGGGGCATCTCCCGGGACAGGAGGGGCGGCCCCCCCCAGATGGGTCTGCATGTGGCCGGCCAGCTGGGCAGGGGTCTTGCAGTGCACGCTGCACAGCTTGCACAGGATGCGGTCAGCCCGCGGGGCCTGGAGCCCATGGTCCTTCACCGCGTGGATGCGCAGGTATGCTGCTGTGGTGAAGCCTATTGGGGGGGGTGGATTGGGATGGGGGGATGGGGTCAGCCGAGTGGAGACCCCAGAGACGGGGCTATTCTCCTAGGCTGGGGACACCCTCCTCACATGGCCCTGTACTCCTCCCACCACATCCTTGGTAACCTGGGGCCAACAACTCTGCTGGGGCTGGTAGGCACAGCCCCTCCCTGAACTTGGGACCTGGTTCAGTGTCCACTTCTTGGCTTCTGTACCCATAGAACCCATTCTCCATGGCTGGGGGAATCTCTCCTGGGGAGACAGGACACTGATTCCTAGCCACTTGAAGGGTTGACCCTCAGCAGAGACGGCTGTGTCCCCTCCCTCCAGTGCCCCATACAGTCTCAGCCCAGTTACACAGTGAATAAGCAAATCTGTTTGAAAGCAGCTTTCTCTGCTACTGGGGCAGGGTGCATGCGCTTGTTAAGCCCCTGCCAGTGTACTCCACTTGCCCCAGGAGCTGAAGACGAAACCTTGTGGCTGCATAGCTGAAACCTTGCCTCTCAGCTCCTGGGCACTGGCCCTCTGACCACTCCCTCCCCAAAGCAACCACGTCCCACTCCCATTCTCTCCCCACACACCCAGAAGTTGACTCTTTCTGGTAGATCGTCTCTTCAGCCATGACCTCTTAAACCTTAATGATGTTCAGTGGTCCCAATGTTGCTTCATTTTGCTTCCTAGAGGGCTCTAGATACCATGAGCTCTCAGCTGCAGCACCTTTAACTCACATCTGTGGAAGGGTCTCTGGCTTTGTTCCCACCCTTTGTCCCCTGGCCCTCTCAGCATCCCTCAGCATGTACCTTTGTTGCAGAGCTCACAGACATGGTGAGGGCCCTGGCTGTGCACCTTCATGTGGTCCGAAATATAAGCCGAGCTCAGCATCTTGCCACATACATGACATGGCACCTTCTCTTCGTGTCGTACTGTGTGTGCCCGCAGTCGATCCTTCGTAGCAAAAGCTGCCTCACATTTCTGGGGAAGGGGGAGGGGTGTGGGGGGTGTCAGGAGAGTTAAAGCTTCAGGGAGAAGGGTGAGGGGGACAAGAGGTTAAAGGAATCAGAGCCTTGGGGATCTTTGATCTGTAGGAAATGGGAATGAGATGACGAAGCCTTGAAGAAGAGATGAGAAAATGGAGTGAAAAAGCAAAAAGAAGAGAGAAAAAGGGGGTCTGAGAGGCTGAACTCAGACAACTATAATGAGGATCAAAATCATGAAAACCGGAACAGGAGGAGGTGGGCTTCCTACCTCACATTTGAAGGGCCGTTCTGTTGAGTGCACTTGTCTGACGTGACTGTTGAGGTGATCCGGCCTGGGGATACGTTGGGGTTGGGGTTAGGGTAGGGCCCCGGGGGCATGGAGATGCCCCCAAATCCACCTAACTTAGTACAACAGGCCTTTGCAGAGGTCTCTGCATTTTCTCCCAAGCCTAGTGCTTCAGAATCCTAGTTAGGCAGGAAATCCCTCCCCTGGAGCTGGCCTCCTAGTGCGCCAAGCTTTCCTCCAACCAAAGGACCCACCTCTTTTGCTAAGAACCACCCCCTGCTCCGGGTAACCAGGAAAGGCTTTCCTCTCTCCTCCCTGGGAGTGGCTCCAAGTCCCCAAACTCAGAAACCTCCTCCCTCCCCACCAGCCAAAGTCAGACCACCTCCATCGCCATCCCTCCTTCCCCACCCCTCCTTCCCCACCCGCCCAGTGGGCGGCCGAGGCCCTGTGCACACCGGGAGAAGCTCTTGCCACAGTGGGAGCAGTTGTAGGGCTTGTGCACAGCGCCGTCATGTGAGCGCACGTGGTAGCTCATGCGGTCCTTGCGCTTGAAGCGCTGCTGGCACACCGGACACTGGTAGGGCTTCTCGTCGGAGTGCGACAGCTTGTGTCGGTTCAGGTGGTAGACGTCGCGGAAGGCCTTGCCGCACATCTCACAAGCGTGGTTCTTCCGGACGCGCTTTCCCGAGGCGGTCGTGGTCACCACACCACCAGCGGCCACTGCGGCCGCTCCGCTGCCAGCACCCGCTTCTCCCCCTCCTCCTCCAGCTCCGCTGAGCTGTGGGACGCTCAGGAGGCTCAGGGGCACCATGGTGGGCATCTTCATAGCACCCGAGGGAACCCGACCGGCCTTGGCTCCCGTGTGGATGGCCTCGTGCCTACGGAGATTGTAGCCGTTCTTGAACTCCTTGGCGCAGAGGGCACAGATGTAGGGCCCCTTGCTCTTTGTCTTCTTTTCCAAGGCCGATGCGACCGGGGCCACGGCGACCGTCGAGGTTGGGGCTACGACAGCAGTGGCTGCAGCTGCGGCGATAGTGGCGGCAGAGACAGGGGGCGCGGCCTCGGCAGCGGGAGCCGACACCGGCGGGGGCGGCGGAGGGGGAGCGGGCGGCTGCTTCAGAGCCGCTGTGTCCACTGTAGAGGCGGTGGCCGCGGTCGGGGGTGCAGCAGCAACGGCGGCGGCGGCGGCGGCAGCTGCGGCGGCTGCTGCGGCGGCGGCCGACTCCTGGGCGGCGGCGAGAACCGGGAGCAAGTCCACCTGAAGGGGCTCGGCCGCCGGGGCCTGAGGCGTGGGTGGGGGCGCCGGTGCGGCCTGCAGAAAGACGCGCCGTTTGGGCCGCAGCCGCGAGTAGGCGCCCTCCCGGCCCGGCCCACCACGGCCGGCCCCTACTTACCTGGAATGGACTCTGGGCGCAGCCCTGGGAGGCAAAGAAGCGGGACTGGAGCTCAGCCCCGACCTGCAGGGGGTTCTGGGCGTGACCCTGAGGTGGCGGGAAGGAGTTCATGAGGCCGCCCACCCCCCGGGAGTCCAGGCCCAGCACGGGGAAAGGGGGGGCCAGCAGCGTGCAAGGGAACACGGGGAACATGGCCTCAGCCACAGCGGGGCCCCCGGGGCTCAGCAGGGGCCGGGGGCGCGGGCCGCGCGGGGCCCGGGCTCGGGGCACCGCCCCCGGCCGGCCGGGCTGGGCCGCGCCGAACGCATGGCCCGAGGGCCGCCCCGCCGCCCGCGCACCCCGGCCGGCGGGAGGGAGGGAAGGAGGGCGCCTGGCAGGGCGCGGAGCGCGGCAGCGACGGCGGCGGCGACGCCCCCTGGGTGGGGGCTGGAAGCCCCGCGGGGCCGAGGACCGGGGGCGGGGGCCCGGGCGGCGGCGGCGGCGGCGGCGGTTGGAGCCTGGCGGGGCGGGGTGGGGGGAGAGAGGGAGCAGCCTCGGCCCCCGCCGCGCGCGCGCCCAGCCGGCGCCTCGGGGAGGGCG
>PVJL010019749.1:0-13273 GCA_004026885.1 Lyroderma lyra | reverse complement strand
CGCTCTGCCGCTGCTTCCCGTGCGCCCAGGGCCCGTCGCCCAGCCTCTCTGCACATCAGGTTTCCCGCACCTCCAAACAGGGACGACGGGGGCTGGCACGACGGCTGGGGGGCTCGGAACCTCCCCGCTTACCGAGGAACCCTCCTCCGGCTGACTTGGAACAAGGCCCGGTCGTCCTCTGTGCAGATCCTGCCACCAGTTGCGTGTCAGACGCAGCCTCAGGCCCAGATATAGCAGGAAACCAAAAGTGAAAGCCAACGTCCCCGCCTCCGAGGAGCCGAGAGCAAACCAACGCCTTGGCCAGCAGTCGCCACCGAGCTAGTCCCCGTCCTTGCTGACGCCCTTGGGGGAGCAGCCCCAGGCCTGACCTTCCAAGTCCTTCTCTGCTCAGCCCGTCCTGCCTGGGACTTCTGGAAAGAAGACCTGTCACGGACAGACGGACAGACGTGGGGCCCTCAGCAAACGACTCCCCCAGCCCCCTCCTCCCTCGTCTCTCCACACACTCCCCAACATGCCTGCTTTATTCACCTTTCTGTCACCAGCAAGCTGTTAGCTCAGCCCCTGAACATATCAGATGCTCACGGCAAACTTGTCCTATTGCAGTACACACCTGCTACGCCTGAATGCCACACCTATGTACCTCCCAGAAGAAGGTCCTTCTATCAGGAGCACCTGCTGCTACCACCCGGAAAAGTTGTGCTCACCCTTCAAAGCCCCAATCTGGTATCGCCTCCTCTGGGAAGCCCTCCAGCATCTCCCCCCCGCAAGTCCCATGTTCCCTAATGTCGGTTGAACCTCTCCCAAGTTAATAATGTGGGAGATAACAGAGTGCATTTGAGGTCGGAGCCTACGAGCAGATCAGACGTAAACAGACCAGAGTCCAGAGCATTTATCAGGGCTGTTTGGGAGCAGCGTGACGACAAAGAAAAGCCACGCACAGCAGTTAGAGCCAGGGTTCAGAGGTCTCCTGGCAAAGCCTCCCTGGAGTCCCCTCTAAAGTCTGACTGGCTCATTCTGCTCCGCCCCCGGGGCACCTGGCCGAGGGGCCTAAGCTCACCCCTCGACCACTCTGTCCCTGTCTGCCCCATCCCTTTTGATCAGGTCCCTCTCTGGTCTTGTCCCTGGTGCAGATACAGCACCAGTACCTTTGGGTCACAACGACCTGCCTGAGGAGGTCCATCCCTCATGGTGAATGCTGCTTGGGGGGACCCAGAAGTTTCTGGGAGTGGACAGAGAGCACCCTGCTCTTTTCTCCCCTGGCTTATGTCCTCTTGACGACCATCTTTTTCTGGCCAAATGGAGGACTTTCACAGGAAGGCCAGCGTCATGGTGACACAGATCTGAAACAGAAAGCACGCCTTGTGTCCAGCTTGCTTCCTGAGCAGGGCAGCCAGCACGGACGACGGGCTGCATGTGTGCCAGGCACCGTGTGGGCACCCTCTGTGCACCCCCAATTTCTCACACCAGCCCTAGGAGTTATCAACTCAACTCACAGAGGAAAAGGTCCCAGTGCTGCCAGGTTCAGGTGCTGCATGCCACCTCCAAAAATCAAGCGACAAGGTGGGTGGGGAAAAACGTACGTTGATTCAAACGCCGACATCCTGGGAGGGTGGGGGATGCCTGCCCGGTCCCCCCAGGGCCCAAGGATTTTACAGACACATAAGAGGTGGCCCAGCAAGGTCTGGTCCGTTCGAAAAACAAGAGACTGAGCTTCCCGGTGGCTGCGGGGACCCGGGCGGGTCTGAGGCAGAGGCTGGAGGGGCCTCTTCTAAGTCAGTGCGAACAGTCGCTGAAACCGGTTTGTGCAGGAAACAGAAACCGGTCTGCGCGGCGCACGGTGAGCGGTGTCCCTGGAACTACATTAAGGAGGAAAACAAAGAAAAGAAAAAGGTGTTTTGAAAAAGTTTTAAGCTAAATTACTTCGTTAGATGGAACTAAAGCGAGGGCGTTGGCTGCTGAACATAGAGACTACCGCGTCCCCCTACGTCCCCCTCTGTCTTTTACTTCTATGCAGTCACTGTGGCTACGTGTAGGGAAGGGTGTGTCACTGAACCACAGGACAGGGGCGATGGCTGCTGTTGCTGCTTCATGCGGACAAGGTCCCTGGTGTCCCCGCCCACGGGCACCAGATGTCTTGGCCGTTCTGTCACAGCTGGGGGGTGGGGGTGGCAGTGGGATGGGGGGCTGTGAGAGAAGAACACTGGCCACTTGGTCCAGTGGCTGCTGGCACGGCTTGTCATCCTCAGGAGGGACGAGTTGGAACCGTGACGGATGACATCTGGAGATGAAACTGCTGCGTACAGGTGACACCAACCTGACAAGGAGACCCAAAGGACAAGGGCTGAAGGTCAGCAGTCTGAGAGGCACGGACAGTAAGGTGCTTTGCCCGTGCCCACCCTGGGGCCCGGGAGGAAGAGCGTGATGGCTTCAGTGAGGGTCCCAGGTGTGGCACAGGAGGGACACTGGGCCCGCAGCAAGGCCCCTGAGGAAGGCAGCGATGAGCCCATCT
The DNA here is from genome assembly GCA_004026885.1 of Lyroderma lyra. Classification (NCBI taxonomy): domain Eukaryota; kingdom Metazoa; phylum Chordata; class Mammalia; order Chiroptera; family Megadermatidae; genus Lyroderma; species Lyroderma lyra. The sequence continues at coordinate 10,764 of PVJL010019749.1, read as the reverse complement.
AGGAGTCTACTGAAGAGGAGCACCAGGTCTTCAGGTGGCCGACAGGGACAGGAGCCACAGGCTTGTCCTGTGGGGGCGGCCTGTGACAGTTAACTGAAATGGGTTCGATTCTGATTCGGGGCCGGTGGGCCCAGCCACCAACTGTAGCTTCACAGCAATTGGCATGCTAACTGCCTAAGGTCCCTTTCCCTTAGGAGTGAGCGGGTCCCTCAGGGACGCCTCCATCCAGGCTTTTAACGGAGCTTGGTCCCCTGGTGCTCTGGGGGGGGGGGGGGGGGGGGGGGGGGGGGGGGGGGGGGGGGGGGGGGGGGCAGTGTGTAAAAGGCTCGGCCTTGGGGGGAGGTGCTGGTCCCCATGCTCCCTCCCGGCGGTTGAACCTCTCCCAGTCAACAACATGGGAGATAACAGAATGGATTTGAGGTCGGAGTCTACGAGCAGATGGGAGTCCAGAGCACGTATCAGGGCTGTTGGGGAGCAGCGTGACGACGAAGAAAGCCACGCGCACGGTCAGGGCCAGGGTTCAGGGCTCTCCTGGCACGGCTCCCGGGAGGCCTCTCCATTCTGCTCCGCCCCTACGGTAAGGGCCATGGGCGAGGAACAGGCTGAGCAGGAGCCCAAATCCAGGGGTTCTATTTATCCCCATGCCTGCGCAGGTTTCCGAGGAGGGGGTCCAGGGTGAGCGGTCGAGACAGAGGACGTGGCTCCCGTACAATCAGGAAATTAACAGGCCAGAACCGGCTGGGTCCACACAGAACCGAGTCCTCCTGAAATGGGGGGCCGGGGGGTCAACACCCGGTGTCCTAGCAATCCGGTACCGCGGGTGGGACTCAGAGGGGCCCAGACGGGCACGCAGCCCGGACGGCATAAAAGCCCAGAACCGGTATTGGTGATAAGCCCGAGAGGCCCCGGTGGTGGCGACAGTGCGGGTCCTGGTCTGACAAGGCGACTAACGCGCGGCCTGCCGACCCAGACGACCATTTTCTCTCTGCGAGCGTCTGCGTTGGCGTTCACAGGCGGCCGGGGGCGGGGGGCCCAGGAAGGTCCCCGAGACAAGAGAATCTTGGCAGCTGCTGCCGTGTCGCAGCATCACCTCCTCTGAGCCAGCCTGCCACAAGTGGCTGTGACTGCGGACCTGCTGCGGAGCTCTAGCCCAGCTCCCTCCCTGGGAAGTGAGGGAGTGACCTCACCAGATCTGGTCCCATCCAGTCACCATCCCTTCATATTTGCCAATTTTGTTACCGGGTTCAGGGGCTGCTTGCCATCTGCAAAACTCAAGGGACTCGGTTGGTGGAATAAAAGTCGGTTTATTCAAAATACTGACATCCTGGGAGGGTGGCGGACTCCTGTCCCAAGGCCCTCTCCCCGTTTCCCACAAGGTCAAAAGATTTCATAGCCTGGCAAGAAGAGGCAGGACCAAGGAAAGGGGGAGGTGGCCCGGCAATTCCTGGTCCCCTTGAAAATGCAAAGAAGGCGCTTCCGAGTGGCCTCAGGGATGAGAGCCGGCCTCACGCAGAGGCTGAAGAGACTTCTTCCAAGTCAATGCAAACAGTCACGGAAACCGGTAGGACAGTAAACAGAAACTGGTTTGCACAGTAAACAGAGTCATAAAACTGCATTAAGGAGGAAAACAAGAAGTTTTAAAAGGTTTTAAGCTAAACTACATTGTTGGATGGAAATAAACTTAGGGTGTTTGATCTTGAAAATAGACACTACAGTGTCACCCTTAAACCACAGCCTGTCTGCCGCTCTTGGGCGTTTCTGCTTTGCCCCAGGCAGGAGGGGCTGAGAGTGAACCGGAGGCGCCACCTGGCCCCTCCCAAAGGGGCCTGTTCATTTAAGCCAGTGTCCACGGGGCTTGAGGCCCCCAGCCCCCACTCCACTGCTTGTCAGGGTAGGACGGAAGAGTGATGGATAGCATTGTGTAAGGACCACACAACAGTTGGGTCTTAATCACATCATGAAGTAGGCCAGGAATATGGTCTGATTTTGAGAAGAGGAAGCCCAGGTGAGGGACAGGCAGTGGCTTTCACCAGGCAACTCAGGGGACAAGCCCAGACTCCAAGCAAGTTTCAAACTTTGACATTGGTTTAAAGTTATTGTCATTTTCCTCCTGTAGCCTTCCTTCTTCCTGACTCTTCTCCTTTTCACCAGCATGACTGTAGCTTGATATGGAAACAAAACCACTGTGAGAAGCAGAAGTCAACTGAACATCCACATGGCTATGGCCCAATTGTCATAGGACCCTCTGATGAGAATGCAGAGTGACTCCAGAGGGACACCCATGGACTTGATGAGCACAGTCTCATGCTGGAGCCACCAGGATGGGGCCACAGGGTCAAAATGAGGCAAGAACTAGGCATCTCTTGACTCCAGGGACATGAGCTGAGACCATGCTGTTTAGGAACCCAAAAGATCTAGTGACTATTAAGTGGGCTCAACTTGACCACAACATCACAAGGTCTCTCACAGCTCCAAAGTCAGGGTCTTGGCCAAAATCTGTGGTCAGTAAGCAGTTTTAGCCCAGGAAGAAGGAAATCACAACTCAGTGGGAAAGTAACCCAAAAATGGCTTAGAAAGGCACCTGGCATGTGTCACCAGCATCACCTGGTGGAGACTGGAGGTATCACCAGCCAGAGGACACAGCCAGCACCCCCACCCCACCCCTGCCCCACCCAGTCTTCCCAGCTCGTGGGGAGGTGGACTCGGCTCAGACACACTGTGTCCAGAGCAGGGATCCCACCTCCCTGTTGTCCTTTCTTGTCGTGGGGACCGTGGGGGTGGGTAGGGAGCTTCAAACAGAGCACATAACCAAGGGAGCTTTGCAGCCAGCAGACTGGCTAACAGACAGGCATCTCAGGCTGCAGAGGGCTGGGGATGGCACTCCATGCTGACGGCACCGGGGACCTCAGACGAAGTGGCCGCTGGTCTCGGCCACTTGCTGCAGGCTGGCATCATCTGCTGGACAATCCTATTTGTCCTTCCTCAGGAAGTACCATCGGGTCCTGAGTAACAACTGTCAACTTCAGGAAGGTTAGGGACGAAGCATAAAAATGACAAATAAAGCCAAACCCATCATCTTAATATTTTCGTTTAAGTCAAGACAAACGCTGAGTTTAATTGTAATGTATGTATAATGGGTAAGAAAATTGGACACATTCTCAGAGGTAAGAAATTTTGGATTCCAATTGAAAACAGGTAACTGAGCAAGTCATCCAGACGAATGACTTGAAGTCGAAAGGCGCCCTGCTAAGTGCTGAGGGTGTTGCAAATAAGCTTTTGCCCAGAGAGGACGCAGCCTCAAGTCCAGCAGATGCCCAAGGAGGAGGGGTGAGGACTGGCAGGTAGGGGTGAAGGGGGGATTGTGAGAGCCACACCTGCAGACAGCTTACGGGCACGTGCTGGGGGTACTGCCAACCTCTACCCTCCTGGCAGTTAGGAGACCAAGGACATGCTTGTCTGGCGTCATGGTTGTGCCAAAGTATGGCCTTAGAAATAATGGCACCTACACCCCGTGGAAAACAGCATGGCAGTTCCTCAAACAACTAGCTAGAGAATTCCCATGCGATCCACCAACTCCACTTCGGGGTGTAGACCCAAAGGAATTGAGAGCAGAGCCTCCAAGAGGCAGTCGTACCCGCTTCTGGAAGCATTATTCCTAATAGCCAAGAGGTAGAAGCTACCGAAGCACCATCAAAGGGTGAGGCTAAGGAAACTGCAACATCTCCGTACACTGGAGTATTAGCCACGTTAATAAGGAAGTTCTGACACATGGGTGAACCTTGAGGACATCATGCTAAGAGAAACCATCTAGTGACCAAGAGACCAACACTGCGTGATTCCACTTCTGTGAGGCACCGAGAGCCGTCACTCACGGAGACGAGCAGAATGGTGGTCGTCGGGCCGAGAGGACGGGACTTGTCAATTCCCGTTCGGGTTTTGACACGGTTTCGGGTTTGCAAGATGATCGGGTTCTGTGGATGGGTGGTGGTGACGGTCACACAGTGTAGTCAACTTAGTGCCAGTGAACTGCACACGTAAACATGGTTACGATGACATGGTTACATATATCTATTGACAATTCTTAAATTTTAAAATAGTCTTAAAAAGCCCAACCCTTTACACTTTGCAAAGACTTCTGCACACAGAAACGTACACGTTACAGCAGCCCTGTGATGAAAACCTTTATTATCCATTCCAGAAAAGCTAAGACTAAGGGTCTGGTGGGGAAGCTGGCTTCCCTGGTTCCTGTTTTCGTTGCTTCCTGGACCGCGCCATTTCCCCAGAGGAAGACAAATCCTTAAAACCCTCGAGTATTCGAAAATGTAGTTTTCTTGCCCCAATTCTCCCTGTTGGCTCGAGATGAGGCAGAAATCTTCAACACCCCTTGTTCAAGGTCACAACAAAGTCATGAGGCCGGAACCCAACCCAGGAGAGTGTGATGTGACGAATGTGGACTAATTCTGCCATCTGGGGGCCCCAACGTCATTGAACAGAAGCCCCCCGAGCCCTCCAGTGCCTGGCCCACCTGCCTCCCGTGGCATCTCTGCTGCTTCCCTCTCAGGCCGGAAGTGCACCTGTGCGGAGGCCGGGCGGCCGGTGCTGGAGGCCTGGGGAGGGCCCGGGCCAGAAGCAAGCGGCTCTCCTTAGCAAACGTGCTGGCCAAACGGGCCCAGGGGTCGCCGCTTGAGTCTGCACCTCCTGACAACTGGGTGCCACAGCCCTTCACTAAGGATAGCCTTCCCCGCTTCCCTCCCTCCTGCAACTGCAGGGACATCTGTCTCCCTTGTACTCCCGGAACCTGGTGAGGGGCCTGGTTTTTGCTCAGACTTTGTTAAAAGCATGAATGAATCAACAAAAGCTTTGAAGTCTGGCTCCTGCACCCACAGGCCTGCTCACCCACCCCTCATTTCTTGTAAGACAACCCTCTGGAGCGCAGGTTTTGCATTGTCTGGTAAGCAAGGGGGCCCCGGAAGTTAGTGCCTGGGCCTTGTGTCTCTCGTTCCTGTGCCAGCTCAGTGTCAAGCACAGAGTAGGTGCTCAATAAACAACGAGCCACGTTCCTATGTGATACTCTTAGCATCCTTAAACCTGGCCCAGACTTCAGTTACCTTTTCTACAAGACTGCCACCCCTACCCCAGCCTGTGCAGCAGCCATGCTGCACTACTGAAAGCTTCCAGAAGATGCTCAGAGTAGGTGCCTGCTGCAGAGACAAAGCACCATTCCTTCCAGGCCCCCCACCTGGCAGGCAGACACCACACACTGGTTCGTAGCACATGGTACTCTTTATTGTGACGCTCGGTGGAAAACATCTGTAAACCAGCTTACTGTAGTGGTGACAGCTGCAACACACGCTAAGGCACTTTCATTATATAAAAAGGGGTGGGGTGGGAGTGCCATTCACTCCTGTGACAGCAACTGGGACCTGAATTCAGAGCTTTTAGGCATATGTAGCTTTTACATATCTTCATGATTTTGTTGAATTTGTTTCCTTTTAAAAAATGCCTTCTTTGCCGTAAGAAAGTCTAAATGCAGCATATACAAAATAGTTAGGAATACAGGTAAATTCAGCAACCAGTGTAGACCAGTGTAGGACATGCTACTCTCTTCTAGACATGGTTCCAAAGGAAAGGCAGTGATAAAGACTGGGAATTTTATCATTTATTACAAGAAGGGTGGATAAAAGAAAACGTTTTCTTCTCCTTTCAAAAACACCTGTGCAGATTTTTATACTATTCGGAGTCAACGGTGCAGACTGCCCTCGGGCCCCTGGCCCTTTCTGATGCTCTGTCAGATTTGGGACAAGTCCCTTAACCATTAAATACATTTGGTCCCCAAGAGTGTTGGGAGAAGCCACTGCTGCCCTTTCTTGCTTGACCCCTCAGCCCTGTCCGCCAGGCCCAACAGCCTCACTGTGGCAGGGCAGGCTGCCCTCGGCGAAGGAGGGAAGGGGGCTGTCATTGCACTTGAGACGTTTGAGAATCAGGACGGGGACAGTGGCGCTGCCCGGTGGGGGTGGGGAGGAACCACCCTCCCTCCTTGCCCCCAGCATTCTGTGCCCTGCACAGAGGTGGCACCCCTGGGCTCACTTTTGCTGGAAAACCCAGAGCCCGAGCGGGGGAGGGGCCGAAGGGGCAGAGGGTGTGAGGTCACCGCGTGTGATTGCCAACAGCAAAGAAGGGGCTGGGGGAAGAGCTGGTGGCGGAGGCGGAGAAGTGAGGACTCTCTGGGGTGTCGGGCTATCAAAACTCCTTAGTCTGCAGAAAAATAAATTCATAGAAAACTTTCGTGCCCATCCCCAGTGGCCTGCCTTTCCTGCCTCACATCTTGTGCATTTGGGCGAGAGGGCCGAAGATTCCGCAGGCCACCCTGTTCCTGAGCTGGGGGCCCAGGACCCTGACTCTTTGGTATCAGATTCTGGGGCAAAGGGGAGCGGTAGGGGGGCCAGCAGAGGAAGCCAAAGGCCCTCACCAAAGCCTGGGGGTGGGGGAGGTGCAGGCCTGAGGTCCCCTGGCCTGGTGCGGGAGGAGGGTCATGGTCACAGCAGTCCCAAGAAGGTGGAGGGGTGCCGCGGGAGCTAAGAAGGGGAGGCGGAGGTGTCCGGTGTCGTTCGGCCCGGCCGGCTCGGGAAGCAGGAGAGGCCGCTACTCGGCAGCTTTCGGCTCGGCCCCGTCGGCTTTGCCATCCACCTCCTCATCTGAGCACTCGCCAGCGCCTTTCCGGGCCATGCGGCGTGGCACCACGAACGGCAGGTCCCCACGCCTGCGGGGAGAGTCAGAGGGTCAGAGAGCAGGCCAGCGTGGCCCCGGCAAAGCTCACACGTCCCAAAACGGTCCCTAGAGGGAACCAGGTGCCTAACGTCCCATGGGGAGAAGGGACGCGGGGTCTCCAGACACCAGGACGGCGCTCAGAGAGCCGGCAGTCCACGCCTCTGCTCTGACCCATTACACCAGCAACCCCCGTCAGGGATCGGGACGGGCTGGAGACGGAACAGGCACGAACAGATGGAGCCGCCTTCTGCCAATGCCACCCTGCGCTCCCACCAGCACAAAACAGGTGAAACCGAGAGATGCTGGCACGACCGTGACGCAGGGTGCGAGGACCAGAACCTGCTCCCCATCACGGATAAGACAATCAGCACTGGCATGGGCCCGGCCACCTGCTCTTGCCGAGCCGCCCTTGGGAAGGGCTGCCGTGCAAAGCAAGTAGGAAGTGAGAGTTCCGGAAAGATCCTCGGCCTCCGCCGCTGGGCACTGCAAAGCAGCCCTCTTTGCTCCCAGCCGGCACCCCGCGAACGTTCCCACGGGGCGTGGGCCATCCCCCTGAACGCCCCCAGGTGGAGGCACCCCGCGGGACTCCGCGACCTGGCGCTTACCGCGGCCCAGCACAAAGACGACCTCCCCAGCCCCGAGGGGCACCTGCTGCTCCGCAAGCCCCCTGCCCCCTCGCACCAAACCGCCTTCACAGGAGCCGGAAGAGCCGCTATCCCGGAGGGAGCCCCGGGGGAGGGGTGGCAGAGGCAGGGCTCACCTGAGCTTGCTCTTGAGGGAGCTGACCTCGCGGTTCATGGCATCCGCGGTCTCCGTGGCGTCCTCCAGCTCGCGCTGCAGTTTCCGACGGGACGCGTTGGCCCGCTGGGCCTCCTCCTCAGCCTCCTCTAGCTGCCGCTTGAGCTGCTTCAGGCGCGTGGACGCCTTGTCGGCCTGTGGACATGTGTGGCCGGCGGCCTGGGTCAGGGGCTCTGGGGGAGGGGGGCCCAGCCGGCCCCTGCCCCTGCCCGGGGGCCCCGCGGCCCTGCCCGCGCACGCACCTGGTCCTTGAACTGCTCGGCGTTCCTGCGCTCGTCGTCCACCTGCAGCAGCACATCCTTGAGCTTCTTCTCGGCCCGCCGCACCTGCTTGCAGGCCGCCTGGCGTTCCCTGCGAGGCGCACACAGGGCGGCTCAGGGACACCCTCCTTCACAGGGTCCGGCCCACGAACCATAGCTGGACCTCCCATCCTCCAGGCCTCACTGCCCCCACGGGGAGGCCTTGACACTGGGATGGACAGACCCTGTTTTCTCACCCCCTACAAGCTCACTCTCCTGGGAGCCACTGACCAGTGAACTGGGGCTCAGGAAAGGGAAGGACACCTCTCTAACAGCAGGTAACTATATAGCCAAGAAAAGGAAAAGTTAAGAATTGGGGCCCAGTGTGACCCCCATTACCTTCGAAGAAGCCCACAGACTGTCCAGGTGGAGGGGAATCTGCACTTGTCTCTCACGTAGCCCTCAGGCTCCAAAACCCCCAACTTTAAAAGCAGACTGTGGGCTCCTACTTGAACTACACAAGGCCCCAGCGAAATGGAAAGGAACCCGGTCAGGAAGAGGGGAAACAGCTTCTGGGACTCGGGGACAGAAAGTGGTTCCTGACTGGACTTCGGGGACAGGACCAGAGAGGGGCCTTAGGATCGTTCCAGGTGACGAGAAAGGAGCACCTACTTGGTCTCGTTGTCCAGCTGCTCCTCCAGCTGTGCAATCTTGGCCTCCAGGGCGGTGATGGAGGCCTTGTACTTGGACTTGACAGTGCCCTCCATCTCCTGCAGCTTGACCTTGAGCTCCTTGTTCTGGCGCTCTAGCTGCTGCCGTGCATTCTCGTTCTTCTGGGAGTGGCTGCGCTCCAGGTTCAGGTCGGTGTTGATCTGCTCGATCTATGGAAAGAAGGGCTGGTGACCAAGAGGAACCTAGGAGCCCAGACAGGGACACAGGTGCAGTAGCCGGAACTTGCAGAGTCCCCAGGGACACCAGGTCCTGGGGCCCAAGCTCTAGGCCCTCCCAGAAAAAGGGCGCGCCCCGTAGTAAGTGCCAGGACACCTCCCTGAAGCAACCAGGGAGCCATGGGCTTTGCCGAGGGGGCACTCAGGACCCACAGTCTGATGACCCCGCTGCAAAGGGCGTACCCAAGTGCCCGCCCCACCCACCTGCAGGTTGGCCTTCTTCAGCCTGTCGTTCACCAGCTCCATGTTGCCCTGCTCTTCCTCCAGCTCCTCCTCCAGCTGGGCGATGCGGGCCTCCAGGCGCCGCTTCTCCTCCAGCGCCAGGGCTCTGGGGGAGGCGGAGGAGTGAGAAGGAACCTGTCCCAGAGGTGGAGGTCCCTCCACCCACAACACCCTTCACTCAGCTCAACCCATGGCTCACTCACCCTTTGCCACTGCTGTTGGCAATCTCATCGGCCAGCTCATCCCGCTCCTGCTGGGCCTGGCGCTTGGCACGCTCGGCAGCTGCAAGTTCCTGCCGTGAGGACCCAGAGTGAGATCCTTGGGGGCGCCCACAGTCCTGAAAGCCCTCCTCCATTCCTGGTCCTCTGCACGGCCGCCCTCCCCAAGCCCCTGGCCCCTTCCTCTAACGCCTTTCTGGGCCTGCCTCTTCCACGAAGCCCTTTTTAATGAGCCCCTCTGGCACACAAGGCTGATTCCTCCCCGAAGTCAGAGTTTAGGCACCACATGCTTACAAAGCCCCCCCATCTAAATGCTAGGAACCAGGCCTGGTGCCAGGGATGTAGAGATAAATAAGCCATCCAGGCCTAACAGGGCATGCTGGTCGTCCTGCGTCCCAGGTAGACCAGATGAGATAAAGATGGGAGCTAGGACCAGAGTGTGAGGTCTCTGAAACCCAGGTGGAGGAGAGCTGGGCTAGACAGAGACCCACGTGCGACCACGGAGGGAGGGATCACACCCAAGCCCGTGCAGGAGAGCACAGCCAGTCAGGCACTAGTGCACAGGGATGTGTCTAGATGTCTGGCCCAGCTGGGAGAACTCGGGAGCAATAACCTCACACTGCAGGAGACCGCCTAGGTCTTGGGGAATGCTTTCATGTGTGCCTCGTGGGTACCAGACAAGGCGCCCAAGAGGACACTGTGCACCAAGAGGAGCTTGGGAGGGACCCCTTTACCAGGGAGCTGGCCCCAAATGGTGGTAATTGAATTCACACACTCTTTTAATCACACGAGGGAGCCCTGCCCCTTAATGAAACCCTGCAGGGAGTTCTTCCATAAAGAACCATGCCCCACTCATTCCCACAGCTCGAGATACTCTTCAGCCCTGCATGGCTGGCTGGCTCAGGCTGGCCTGGTGGAGCCCTGAGCTGTCCGGCTGGCAGCCACCCTGACTGCCCCTTGGCCCAGCCCACCTCCTGTAGCTGAATCATCTCGGCCTCCATGCTCTTCAGCTTCTTCTCGTTCTCCTTGGCCTGGGCCAGGATCTCCTCGCGGGAGGTACGCGTGTCGTCCAGCTCACGCATGTAGTCCTTCATCTGGGCCTGGGGCAGGGAGGACACGCTTGGCACCCCCACATCCATGTTCCACCTGCCCTCTCACCCCTCACGGGGACAAGCACCAACACGAACCTGTGACTGCTTTTCACCCAAGGCCATAGTTAACCAGCCCAGCTTAACTAAAAGGGCAAAGTAGTAACTAAAAACAAAACGTCTCTTTATCCTATACCAGTGTTACACTCTTTTGACCGCTGGGCTCTGCAAGGCATTCTCTCAGCAGCACGTGTCAGTGACTGTGCACCCGTCAGCCCGCACTGCGTGTGCTCTGCACTTCCCCCCACTCCCTGTGGACGTGAACCGGGCACCCTTCCTGACGACGCAGCGGCTCCTCCGGCAGGCCCGCCCCGACTACACGGCAAACTCGTTGCCTCGGCTGCTCTCCTGCCACCTGTTTCCATCCTGAAGATCTTTGTCAAATGGCTTTTTCTATCTTTAGCAGAAAAATTCCAAATTGGGA
>PVJL010019748.1:0-13356 GCA_004026885.1 Lyroderma lyra | reverse complement strand
CATACAATGGGGAAAAGACAGCCTCTTTAGTAGGTGGTGCTGGGAAAACTGGAAAAACATATGCAAAAGAATGAACCTGAGCTATGAACTCTCTCCATATACAAAAATTAACTCAAAATGGATTAAAGACCTTCCTATAAGACCTGCAACAATAAACTGTATAGAAGAAGACATAGGTACTAAACTTATAGACCTAGGACTCAAGGAAGACTTCATGAACCTGTCCTCAAAGGCAAGGGAAGTAAAAGCAAAAATAAATAAATGGGACTATATCAAACTAAAAAGCTTCTGCATAGCAAAAGAAACCATCAACAAGGCAAAGAGACAGCCAACTGAACGGGAGAAAATATTTGCCAATAACGCATCAGATAAGGGTCTAATATTTAAAATATTTAAAGAACTAATAAGACTTAACAACAAAAAAACAAACAACCCAATTAAAAGGTGGGCGGAAGAACTAAACAGACACTTCTCCCATGAGGAAATACAAATGGCCAGCAGACATATGAACAAATGCTCATCCTCATTAGCTATCAGGGAAATGCAAATCAAAACCACAATGAGATACCACCTCACACTTGTGAGAATGGCTATTATCAACAAGAGAAGGAATAAAAAGTGCTGGAGAGGATGTGGAGAAAAAGGAACTCTGGTACACTGCTGGTGGGAGTGCAAACTGGTACAACCACTGTGGAAGGCAGTGTGGAGGTTCCTCAGAAAATTGGGAATGGAGCTACCATTTGACCCAGCAATCCCCCTTCTGGGGATCTACCCAAAGAACTTGAAGTCCTTTGTCCGCAAAGACTTATGTACCCCAATGTTCATTGCAGCGCTGTTCACAGTGGCCAAAACATGGAAACAACCAAAGTGCCCTGCAACAGATGACTGGATAAAGAAGCTGTGGTACATATACACAATGGAATATTACTCGCTGTAAGAAAAGGTGAAATATTGCCATTTGCAACAAAATGGATGGACCTGGAGATCATCATGCTAAGTGAAATAAGCCAGACAGAAAAAACAAAGAACTGCATGATTTCACTCATATGCGGAATATAAAACTGAAAGCAAAGAAAAAAAGAAATGAACAAACAAATAACCCATGGACACAATCAATAGTTTAATGTTTATTTGGGCACGAGTCGGTTAGGGACAGGAGAAAGGGGAGGGGTTGGGAGAGGAGGGGGGAAGCTAAATATAAGTTGATGGAAAGAGAAGTCACATTAGGTGGTGAACTTATTATACATCAAGTTGACAATGCACTGTAGAGTTGTATGCCTGAAACCTATGTAATCCTTGCTAACAGATGTCACCCCATTAAGTCTAACAATAAAAATGAATTTTAAAAAAAAACACTAAATAAAAAAATAAATAAAAAAGTAAGAGAAGCCACTAAATTTGCAACTTTTTCCTCTGTTTTAGAATTTTCTTTTTTAAGTAATTTTTATTGTTAGACTTACCCGGATGACACCTGCTAGCAAGGATTACATAGGTTTCAAGCGCACAATTCAACAGTACATTGTCAACTTGTTATATAATAAGTTCACACCTAATGTGACGTCTCTTTCCATCACCATATATTTAGCTTCCCATCACTCTTTTCCCACTCCCTCCCCTTTTCCCCCTTCCCTTCTGTATACTCTTGGAAGTGGTGCCAGAGCCATACCGCTCTTTGGGTTTGCTTGTACAAAATTCCCATGAGGAAAATAAAACTGAAGGTTCCTAGGTTCCAGAGCCTGGTGGTTTGGGGGAGGCAATTGAGACTGCCCAGTTTCAGGCTGAAGATCCACTTAGTTGTGATGCCAGGCTTTCTTGCCTTAGGCTAAGCTCTGCTTTGAGGGTATCCCAAAGGTTAGTTAGGGTACAGTCTTTGTACCCTAACCATGTGTGTGGTGGGGTGTACTGGTGTGAGCTTGTGGTGCTCTACACAACTCAGGGTGTCTTTCACATGCCACTGAACTAGGCCAGGCTCCACTAGGGAAGCATTGAACAGTCTCACCAAAGATCCACTGCTGCAGAGGTGGATACTACCTGCCTCCTGCAAAACAGGGAACCCATGCTGGGATTGTTTGAAGTTTTGATTTGCACACAGATGATGCTGTCATTCACGGGGGACAGGGCTACTCATCCCTGAGACTGATGGAGTTCCCAGGCCTGATGAAAGGCAAGACTGGGCCTTTCACCATAACCCACCCATGTTGGACCTTTTGTTTGGAAATAGCTGAGGCTTCCAGCACCCCAGGGTCCTCAAAGTCTGCTGGCTGATCTATGGGTTGGAAAGTCTTGAGATACACTTAGAGCCCTCAATGCTTTCCTGTGAGGCCAGGTTCCCCCCAGTACTCTCAGAGAACATGAAGGAATCCACAGGGACCACAGTGGACTGACCACATCCTGAGAAGCTCACATCTAATGTGGAAAGTATGTTGCCAGGTCACAGTGGCAAGCTTTATTCTTATTGAAACATGTGACCTTGGGAGCTAGACAGAGAGTTCCCTTGGTCAACACCAAGTTCCATGGGAGGCAGTTGGTGTGTAAGTTGGAAATAATGAACTGACACTCCCAGGTGTCAAGGGTGTAAGATGCCAGTGTGGTTACTCTCCATTTTCAGTCTGTGGTTGGTGAGCGGCTGGTCTAACTGTGTTCTCTGTGTTGGTCATATCAGTGTTATGCCAGAAACTTCTATATTCATTCATTTTGGAGATGTGCTGGATGATCTCTTTAATTCTTACTGATGTTACAAAGGGCCTGAAACTAAGGTGAGGGTGAGGAATTTACTTTCTGGCAAGGGGCCTTTACAGAAGAGATGCAGGCTCTCATTTATCACCTTATCGGGCCTCCAAGTGTCATGCCCCTCCAGGAGGGATCCAAGTGGCATGCTGATGATTCATTCAGCTCTATGCATAGCCTCCAAAATGTGGTGTACTTGGGAACTGTGTTTCTCATGATATGCATTTGGGACTGGGTGCAGTGGAGCTTCCCTGTTCCTGCCTCCATTTCCTCCCTCCTGACCATGGTATCTTCTGTTTCTTCATTCCCTGGGCACTAACCTAAATAGTAAGGCTAGATTCTGTAACACTGAATAGAGATGCGTATTTATAATAGAAACCACTCATGTCCCACTTTCTGTTTTTGAGAATACTCTATAAACTTTGGTAAGTGGTGTTTAGAACAATGTCCCTCTTTGGGTATGCTTGTGAAAACCACAATAAGAAAATAATGGTGGGAAAGCCCAACTGCTTTAAGATACTGGTCATCATGGGCAGGGGTTTGGGGCTGCCTGGCTTGGGGAATGGAGATATGGAGATATTCTCCATATCTTGGCCTCTCACTTTGGGCTATGCTCTGATTTTTTGCATCCCAAAAACAGGCTGGTGTGCACTGTTGAGCTCTGAGGTTTTATGTGTGTGCTTGGGAGTCACTGGTGTGAGCTTGCCACACTCTGCCCTACTCAGAGTTCCTCTCACATGACAGCAAACACAGGCCAACAGTACTGGGGAGGCATTAGCCAGTCTCACTGCATATTCTCTGCTGCAGAGCCAGATCCTTCAGTCCTCTTGGAAAACAGTGCTTCCATGATGGGAAGGGTTTGAGGTTTTATCACTATCAAGAGAATACTGTCATTCACAGGAGTCGGGACTACTCATCCCTGAGGCAGATGTAGTTCCAAGGCATGGTGAAATGCAAGACTGCACTAACTGTTGCTAGGTTCTGCATAACTAACCTCTGTGGGACCTCTTGTTTAGTAATAGCTGAAGTCTCCAGCACCCAGGGTCCTCAGGGAATGCAGGTTGATCTATTGTTTGGAAAATCCTGAGATACGCCTAGAGCTATCCAATGCTTTCCTAGGTGGCCAGGTCCCTAATGTGTTTTCAGAGAACTTCAGGGGTTCAGGTGACCCACAGGGATGAGAGAGGAATGACCACATCCTGAGAAGCTAACAATGAATGTGGAAATGAGGCCAGTTTCAACTTTTTTAAAACCCATAACCCTGAAAGTTCAATCGAGAGTTGTCTAGGTCTACACCAAGTTTCATAAGGTAAAGATGGTGTGTAAAGTGGCTACTGTGATCAACCATCCCCAGGTTCTGGGTGTAGAAGTTACCAGTCTCTGGTCAATCCTAATTTTAAGTTTGTGGATAGTGTCCTGTAGTCTCTGTGTTGATAATGTCAGGACTATGCCAAAAATCTCTATGTTGTGGTTGTGCTGGATGTTCTCCAATTCCAACTTAAGTTAGAAATGACCTGATCTCAGAATCAGGGAGAGCAGCTTAATTTCTGCCATGGGTCCTTTGGAGAGCAGATGGAGGGTGTTAGAGCCTGTCTTACCAGGGCTCTGAGGATGCGACCCCACTAGAAAGCATTCATGAGGCATCATTGATGATTCAGTCAAGATGCTGCTTATCTTCCTAAATGTGGTGAACTTGAAATTTCTGTTTCTGATATGCACGTGCGACTGGATCAGGTAGAACTACACTGTGCCTTCCCACAGTTAACTGCCTCCTGACCATGGTCTCCTACGTGTCTCCATTCCCTGAGAACTGGCCTAGAGACTGAGGCTGGATTCCATAATACCAGAGGGAGGTGGTTGTTTATGATGGAAACCACTCATGTCCCAATTTCTTCCTCTGTTTGAGAATTCCCTGTATGCACTGGATGGTAGGGGCACATCCATGCCCTTCTTTGGGTCTCCTTGTTAAAACCCTCATTACTAAAGAATGGCTGGAGACCTGCAACAACCTCAAGAACCTGGCGCTCATGGGCAGTGGATCGGAGCTACCCCACTTCAAGCCTAGAGAGCAGCTGAGGTGAGCTCTGTCACAGCCTGTTGCCCCTGGACTAAGCTCCACTTCAGGTGTGTCTCAAAGTTTGGCTAGGGTGCACTTTTGGGCTCTGAGTTTTACATGTGTGGTGAGGAGTCACTGGTCTGAGCTTGCCACACTCTGCACTACTCAGGGTTCCTCTCACATGGCACCAAACAAAAACCAGCAGTACTGGGAGGGAACATTGGCATGTCTCACTGCACATCCACTGTTGTAGTTCCAGATAATTCAGGCCACCTGAAAAGAGGGCAGTTTCATCTTCATCAAGAGCCTTCACAGGAGTCAGGGCTACTTATCTCTGAGGCCGATTTAGTTTCCAGGCCCTGGTGAGGGCACGACTGAACAAAGCTCCTCCCACAAACACCACAACCCACTTTTGTGGGCTCTCTTATCGGCTAATAGCTGAGGTCTCCAGCAGCCCAAGGTCATTAGTACCTGCAGGATGGTCTAGGCATTGGAAATTCCTGAGATATAGACCCCCAGGGCTTTCCTGTGGGGCCAGGTCCTCAACGTGTCCACAGAGAATGTCATGGGGCCCATAGGCACCACAGAGAACTGACCACATCCTGAGAAGCTGAAGTGTAAAGGGACAAAAATGTGCCCAGGCCACCATGGCCATATTCATGCTGATTGAACCCTGTAACCTTTGAAACTAGATCGGGAAATGTATTGATCCACACTAATTTCCATGGGGTGCAGTTAATGTGTATATTGCTCTCCATGGCCTGCCACTCGCAAGTGTTGAGGGTAGAAGCTGCCATTCTCTGGTTGCTCCTCATTTGAGGTCAGTGGCTGTGGTCTATTTGTTGGTCATATCAGCCATAAGCCAGAAACTTTTATGTCCACTCACATTGTGTGTGTACTGGCTGATCTCTCCCATCCCAACTAAATATACTAATAACCTTCTCTGATGATCAGTGGGAGGGGATTTCCATTTGGAAATGTGCCTTTGGAGTACAGGTGGCAGCTATCCTTTCTCAACTTACTGGCCTCCGAGTGGAGGTCCCTCCAGAAGAAATCCAGGTAGCATCACTGATGATTCATACAACCCTCTGCATAGCCTCTTAAATGTGGTGTAATGGTTAAATTTGTTTCTCACAATGTACGCTTGAGACTGGACAAGGTGCAGCTACCCTGTGCCTGCTCACAGTTGCCTTCCTCTTGACCAAGACATCTCCCTGGTTCTTCATTCTCAGAGCAGTAGCCTAAAGCCCAAGTCTGGATTCTATAACACCAGCAGAAGGAAGTTATGTATAATGTAAAATGATCATGTCTCACCTTCTTCCCCTCTTTTAGAATTCTTTAAATTTTCTAGGATGTCATGCCAGATTGATTTCTTTCCTTGTGTCTGTTTGAACAACCTCAGTATGAAGAAATGTGGCTAGAGAACTTCAACAGCTTCCAGAGCCTGGTGGTCATGGTCAAGAGATGGGGGATGCCTGACTTCAGTCCTGGAGATGTTCTAAATGATGCTGTACATCTAGTCACACCATGACTACAGCCTTAATTCTGGTCCTGCTGTATCCCAGAGGCTAAGTGGGGTGCACTTTTTAGTTATGAGTTCTTACCTGTGTTGTGAGGAGTAACTCTTCAGAACCAGGTTGGCTTTGCACAACTCAATATGCATCTTATATGCCACCAAACACTCTTATGGGAGCATTGGCCTGTGCTCCTGCAAGACCCACTGCCAGTGACCTAGATATTGCAGACCTCCTGAAAAACAAAGTACACATGCTGAGAACGGTTGGCATTTCATCCAGATGCAGTGGATGCTGTCATTCACAGATATCAGGACTACTTCTCTCTGAGGCTAATGTGGTTTCCAGGGCTCTTGTGGGGAAGTACTGGGCCATGTTCTTGTTGGGTGCACCATTAAATTCCCACTATGGCCCTATTTACCTGCTAATAGCTGACATCTCCCGTGCCCCAGGGGGTTCAAAGACTGCAGATTGATCTGGGGAATAGAAAGTCCTGACATACACCTAGAGCCCTCCATTGAATCTCTGTGTGGCCAGGTCATATATGTGCTCTCCAAGCTCTTCAGGGGCACCCAAGGCCCACACATCCTGAGAAATAGACATCTAAGTTGGGGAGAATTTGGCCTGTCCACAGTGGGCAGCTTCATTCTGATTGAATTCCAGGGACTTTGGGGATAGATTGAGAGAGGTTCACTGCAAGTTTTGGAGAGTGTCAATTGGTGCCTATGGTCTGCCACCCTCAGGTGTTGTGTGTAGCAGCTGCTAGTTTTTGGCTGCTTCCCATCTTGCGTCTGTGGCTGGTGGTTGTAAAGCATGGCAAGAGTTCACTGATGGTCTCCAAGTCAATGGCAAACATTTAAACAGGAAGAGTGTCTACATGAAAATGTACATATTTTCTTGCTTCGGAGATAACCATGGAACATATATTGCCTTGGCGTCAGAAACCAGACTCCAGCTCTTCAGCCTTGGAGGGCTCTTGCAGAATGGCTGGTTTTGTCCAGTGACCTCAGGTTTTAGGCATGCAGGCTTCCAAGGGCATTGGCCCAGGAAACATAACTATACTCTTTGTCACTCTGGGTTGTGATAGATATTAATTACAATGGACTAAGAAAAAGTTGAAACCAAGTGCTGAAGTTCTAGGGAAAAAGAAGTCTAGAGGTGCTCCTTTCCTTGTCCCATATCAGAGACACTACAGTGAGTGGCAGTGGGAAATCTGAAGCCACACAGCCTCAGTCATGAAAGAGGACGTGAAACACTTGAAATGATATGGAGAGACATGAGTGAGTTGCAATAATACCCTTGGGAAAACATGGTGCCACACCAAGGGAGCGGCTGCAAACATCTGTAATGACACAAAGCCACTTCTTAGTGAGTGAAAGTGGGACACTTAATGTGAGCAGGAGCCACATAAGACGATGATAGTAGGACACCTGAGCTGATATGAAGCCACCAAAGGGAGCAACAATTGGACACCTGGGAAGAGACAAAGTGATTCTAATAACTGCCAGTGGGACACTTGTGATGATGTAAAGCCATCCTTTACAACACCAGATAGACATATTACATGGCACAAATCCACTTCAGTAAGCATCAGTAAAAGATCTGAAATTACACAAAGCCAATTCACAGGGGCCAGCACAAAAGCTGAGATGATGGGGTGCCACCCTGGTGAGAAATAGTGGGATGCAGAAGGAGAGGCAGAACCACTCAAGTAAGCAGCAGTGAAATACGTGAAATGATGCAAACCCACCCAAGATAACAGCTTTACAGCTGTAAGAACAACATGGAGTCCCCTCAGTGAGAGACAGCGGGAAACCTTGGGTAATGCAACAACAGCCCAATGAACAGCAGTGGGAGACCTGAAAAGATGGAGAGTCACCACTGTGAGAGGCATTTCACACAATATGGAGTCACCAAATTGAGTGGCATTGTAACACCTGGGACCACTTCAGTGAGTGGTACTGAGACATACATGATGATGTAGAATCACGCTAGGGAGCAGCAGTGACATACATAGAATGATGAACAGAAAACTCAGTATACTGAAGTGGGAATGCTGGGATGTCACAAAGCAACTTTATTAACCATCAGCAGTATACCTTGATTGATCCAGGCTAGTCAAGTGATTGGAAATGAAACATGACATAAAGCAGAGTCACGTGATTAAAGGACAGAGACACTTTGGAGGACAAAATTTACCTCAATGAGGAGCTGCATTCACCCGGACAATGCGTAGACACCTTGGTGAGCAGCAATGAGACACCTGGGAAGATCCAGATTACCCCAGGGAGGGGCAGGGGAACACCTGGGATGACACAAAACCACTCCAGTCAGCAAAAATAAACACACGAAATGACATAATGTCACTTCTTTAAGCCACATTCATAATCTGAAATGATGAGAACTTACCTTGTGACAAGTAGTTGAACAAGTGGGATGCAGAGCCACATCAATTAGCCACCCTACTAAATGACAGTTGGACAATTCAAACAAAGCTGAGTCACACCTCTGAGTGGCAGTGAGCTACTTGATATGACATCAGGCAACTCCAATGAACTTCAATGGACACCTGACATATCACAGAGACAGAGTGCATCAGTGAAACACATAGATTCACAGAAAGCTGCTACATAAATGGCAGTGAAACATGGGGAGTGACATAGTGCCACTCTGGTGACATGCATTGGAACATGTAGAATGACTCAGAGCCAACCCAATAAAGGAGATACCTAGCACCAAGGAAAGCCACCCAAGAGAGTGGCTTTGAGATATGGGATACCTCCCAACATCATCAGAGAGGCAGTAAAATATCTCCAGTAATGAGGAGCCACTCCAGTAGCTACTGTAATATACCTAGAATAAAAAGGAGCCATCAGAATGAGCAGCAATAGGACAACTGGATTGAGACCAAGGCATCTCAGTGAGATGCTGTAGAACACTTGAGAAAACTGGGAACCACTCAATTTAATGTGAAATGTAGAACCATGTGGAGATACCCCAGGGAGAGGCAATGAAACACATGAGACGATGCAGAACCACTTGAGTGAGTCAAATAGGATGACACAGAGGAACTCCAGTAAACAGAAGTGGAACGACTAAGACTACAAGAAGCCAGCACTCAGAGCTGCTAAGGAATACCTTCAATAATCAGAATCATCTAAGTGAGTTGCAGTATTACACGGCAGACAACACAGAACTATCCCAGTGAGTGATAGTGATTATAGAAAACCTGGAATGATGCAAGCTTATGGATGTTCAACTGAAATACAGAACACAAGTCAGGCCTAATGCTTTACAGAATGTGTATCAATTATACGTAAAGAAATGACTTGGTAGAAGGTGGAAAACAAAATGTTTGTAGAAGTGGAACCGGGACAAACCCAGGTGTAAAAACTTTAATAACTTCAGTTTTGTTGAGTTCTTTATTGGAAAGAACAAGGTTATTAAGACATTATTAATCAGATGTGTTTGGCTTCTTTTATTATACAGATATTACCGACAGCAAAGTTTCTGAGATTTTTTTTTTTTTTTTAATTCATTTTTATTGTTAGACTTATTGGGGTGACATCTGTTAGCAAGGATTACATAGGTTTCAGGCATACAATTCCACAGTGCATTGTCAACTTGATGCATAATAAGTTCACCACCTAATGTGACCCCTCTTTCCATCCCCTTATATTTAAAGAGGTTATATTTAGTGGAAGACCACTGACACTGTTTTATGTCACCCGAATTTTATGAAAAGGACTTTATGCTGCAGATTTACACAGGAAAAGTGCTCATTAACTGAATGAAACTTCTGACTTTTATTAATCTTGCACTGAAGTTGTGGTATAATTTTTTTTAATTCATTTTTATTGTTAGACTTATTGGGGTGACATCTGTTAGCAAGGATTACATAGGTTTCAGGCACACAATTCTACAGTGCATTGTCAATTTGATGTATAATAAGTTCACCACCTAATGTGACTTCTCTTTCCATCACCTTATATTTAGCTTCCCCCCCTCCTCTCCCACCCCCTCCCCTTTCTCCCATCCCTAACCCACTCGTCCCCAAAATAAACATTAAACTATTGATTGTGTCCATGGGTTATTTGTTTGTTCATTTCTTTTTTTCTTTGCTTTCAGTTTTATGTTCCGCATATGAGTGAAATCATGCAGTTCTTTGTTTTTTCTGTCTGGCTTATTTCACTTAGCATGATGATCTCCAGGTCCATCCATTTTGTTGCAAATGGCAATATTTCATTTTTTCTTACAGCTGAGTAATGTGGTATAATTTTTGATTTATTGTTCTCTAATAACCTGGTAGCAAATGTTTTTCAAAACAGATTTTGTTAAGCACTCTGCTAACATGTAAGGAAAATTTCATGAACTGCTTGAATAAACTCTTCCTCTTGCACCAAAATAATGTGTAGCCAACACTGCATTCTTTTGAGAAGTGAGGTTCTTTTTTTTTGTTACTGCTTTGGCAAATTCAACATTCAGTCAAAACATTTTGTTGCAGTCCTTTCCGGGGTTGATTTTTAGTAAGTGATACTTAAATTAGTCAAGAGAGTTGCTGACTGTTATTGCAGATATTTACATTATGAAGTTGCATTCACCCTACATAACTTTTAACATGTAGGAATCTTCGATAGCAGTTACAAAGTGCTTTAATAGATTTAATTACCATTTTAACAAATCACATGGCTGAAACTGAAGAAACAAAATACTTTCACAGAAAAATTGATTTGTCTGAGATGATGAAATTTGCACAACAATTCATAATAAAATATTCAACCATAAGGAAGAATTAAGTGTCGGTGACCTACTATCTTGTTGCATGAGAATGACACCTAAATCTAGCAAATCATGAAGTTTTTCTTACTTTGGAGATCACTCAAAACAGTCCTTAAGAAAGGCTCAGAAAAGATTGCAAGTATGTTGAAGAAAAGAATTGTTCAAAACTACAGCGGAACTTTTCTTCAAAATTACAGAAAAGAGAGATAGAGAAATTAGCGAATAAACAGGGGGTGTGATTTTTCCCTTGAGTTCTGAACTCATCTTGTAAATGGACGTGAAGGAATGTCTTCTGTCAATAAGGCACTAATCTGAAAATTACCTGAAACAACTGTGAATGTCTGCAGTCAATAACAGTTGAAAATATAAACAGCATCTCAGGTCAGTAATTTAAAAACACATTTGTTTTTTCATATAAATCACACTTGATATGAGATTTTTACCTAATACCAGGAGCCTTTTTGGCCTTGTGCAGAACTTCTTATATTCTCCACAACTACCCAATGTTTTCTTGCTAAATGTCTTGCATTCTGTACAGCATAACTGAAACTGTAGAACATTCTTGTATTGTGTAGGCAGGTTAAGTATCCATAGAGAAGATGTTGTTCATGGTACTTGTCCAATGACAAGAGAAGATACAGAGTAATTTACATAAATGCAAAACAAGCACAGATGTATTTTGATGGTGATAGGAGAACAAGAAATTTCTGTTACCTTGTGATTTCCAAACAGAGCTTCTTACTGTTACAATTTGTTTGCTGCTAGTTTTCTTCAGCTTCTTGTGAAATGCAAAAAGTTTACTTTCTTCTCTGAGAAAATTATAATTCTTCAGTGTCTCTACATTCTGCAGGATCTGAAAATCCAAGCACTTTAGAACTATAGAAAAGCTTTCCATGACGTATCTTAAAGATTGTGCTTCTGGGAAACATATTAGTAAAAATTTCTCCACAAACCATGACTCTAACAATACTTGCTTCACTTTTCAGCATTTGGGCTGTAATCAACTGTAGTATCTAGTCTTATCAGAATACTTACATGCTTTTTTCTCCAGTAGATTCTACTTACAGGAACTGTTTAAAACATCGTTTTCATACACCTTTTCCTGAGTGAATTATAATGCAAATCATATTTCCACAAAGTATTTCCAAAAATATAAGTGGTTACATTTTTCTATGAAAGCATTTCCTGTAACAGTGAAATCAGGGCTGCAATCATTCAGAAAGTATCTTAGTTAAGATGATGCAAAAACCACCTTATTTAGTGACAGTGTGACACTTGAGATAATGCAGAACGACCCTGCTATGCGGCAGTGAAATATTTCTAACAATACACAGAAAACCTACAAAATGCCAGTGAAAAACATTAGGACATGTGAAGCCACCTCAGTGAATCACACTGGGAGACTTGAAATGATGCAGACACTCAACTCAGTGCATTGTAATAAAAGACAAAAGACGAGGAGCAACCTCAGTGAGTAAAACAGGAGGAACCAGTATGATGCCAAACCACCACGTGAACAGCAGTGGAACAGTAAGGATGAATCAAAGCTACCCAAGTTAGGAGCAGCAGAACAAAGGGATGAGGTGAATCCATTTTAAGGAATGGTGTTATGATACGAAAAACAACGCAATCAACCATTATGCAGCTCCATCATGAGAGTGTCTTACTGAGGATAACAGGGTTTCTTTTGAAAAATTTATGGTGTCTCACTGCTGCTTAAATTTTGTTGCTTTAGGTCTATTATTGCTAGTTGTTAGTGTTGTTTTTTTGTCATTCCAGATGTTGCCCTGCAATCCAATGTGTGGATTTGGACCATACCATGAGTTTTACAGGAAATCAGTGGAGTGACTCTGTCGTTCCTGGTGTCACATTTACAGTTTTTCATATAAGGTCCTGGGTCTGTGTCACTCCTGAAATATCACTTCTGCTCACTAGGGTGGCTACATTTTATTTCAGTTGCTCTAAGATCACTGTGTAACGTGGCTCCGATATTATCCCAATTATCTCAAAGCTACTAAAAATATTTCTTAAAGTCATTTCAGGTAAAGCACTCTGCACTGTGGTGGCTACATTTCACCCAAAGCATCCTAAGGTCACTCCTTGTGGTGCCCTTTCATCAGTCCATGAATCCCATTCTCACTGACTGGGCTGGCTCCATTTTATTACAGGTGTGCCATTGTGACTCAGATGATGGATCTCAATTTCTTAATTGTCCTATGGTCATGCAGTGGCGTTGCTCTGAGTCATTTCATACTTCCCATTGCTCTTCACTGAAGTAGT
>PVJL010019747.1:0-13291 GCA_004026885.1 Lyroderma lyra | reverse complement strand
TGCCCCTCAAATATCACCCGAGGCCCACCCTGGAGGGTGCAACTCCAGGATTTGACTCCTGAACATCCTAGGCTCCGCCCCTAATTAGCCTACACACCTCAACCATTCCTGACATTTCGAGCCCTGCCCACAATGCGTTTATAGGGCCCACTCTAGTCTAGAATCTCATTCCAGGCCCGCCCCTTAGCTAAGTGCCCGCCATCAACACTCTCCAGGAAGCCCGCTCCTCGGAAATGCCATTCGAAGCCTCGCTGATGGGAATAACCATCCATCCTAGCACCTGCAACTAACCTTCCAACAGAACACTTACCCACTGCAATAACCCTCCCAGTGTCACCTCCTAACCTAGGGAAATAAGCTAGGCTAACCTCAAGGCCCCGCCCCCCGAATCTCCCTCCGAGTCCCGTCCCCTAACTCACACCTGCCAGCCACCTCAGAACTCAGCTGCACTCCAACCCCGCCCCCCGGGGAGGCCCCGCCCCTCAACACGCACCGTCCTTGGGAAGCAGGCGCAATGTGGCGCCGGCCTTGCGTACCAGCGCCACCACGTCGGCCGCAGCTCTGGCCGCCAGGGGGCGCGCATCCAGGCGCGCCGGGAGCCACCAGGCTCTGGGACCCGCCCGCTGGGGAGGGCGGCGGCCTGGGCCGGGAAAAGAACAAGGCAACAACGACCTCAAGCTTCGGCGAACCCCCACGCTCCCCGACGTCCGAAGACATGAAATGCCCCTCAGGATCCCCCGAGCCCCCCGACCACTCCCTGGATAGTTCCAGAGGTCGCCGACTGTCGCTCTCATCTCCCGTGATCCCCGACCATCGCGGGTACGCGAGTGGACCCCCGTCGGCCCCCACGCTATCCCTGGAGATAGCTATTTGACTGCAGTATTCCTGGACACTCCGAACACTCTGTGACTGTCTCTGGACGTCTCCGACTGCCCCCTCATAACCCCTTATTCCAAACTCTTTCCGCGTAATATAGAGAGGGACCCCGATTCCCCCAGATGTCCCAAGAGAACAGGGTCTGGCCCCTTGTGGCCCTGGGAACCTCGACTCTCCCTCCAGATACCCTAGACAACCCTTGTGGCCCACGTAGACCCACATTGCCCCTCCACTTATCGCCAGAGGCCCCCGCGTAAGCCCCCGCAATTCACCAGAGACCGTGAGTGCCCAGGTGTCCCCACTGACCCCGGGCCGACCCCTCCGGCACATCTCCCCGGAGACCCTTGAGAGCCCCCGAAACTGGTGCGCGGCCCTGCGGCAGGGGTGCGTGTGCGGGTAGGGGGCCTCGAGCCCAGCCCGAGTCGCTGGGCCACTGCCCGCCGCCGCTGCCGCTGCCGCCGCTGCCGCCGCCGCCGCCGCCGCCGCTCGGGCACCAGGCCTGTCTTGTTTACCACCTGTCGGAAGGGAACTGGAAGGAGCACACAGGCGGGGCGGGGTGCGGTGGGGACGCGCCTACCCCACTCCCATTCCCGTACCTCCTCTGCTACCCCTAGGGTCCCTGGCGGCCCCCGCGCGCGGCTCCATGACCTGGAGTCGCTCGGGTGGACGCCCAGCCGCCTGCGACGCGTTTTGAGCTCCCGTGCGCGCTCACCTGGCTGCAGGCCCTGGCCTAGACGCTGTGAGGCCGGGCTGTCCCCTGCCCGGCGCCGCAGCCCACACGGTGACCTACCTGGCGGCAGGCAAAGAGGCCTGGCTGTGGGCGCCGGCGCTTGGCCTCGCTCAGCTTCGGGCGTACCCCCTGTTATCCCAGGACCCTGGGCTGGGCTCCTACTTCCATCCGGGGGATGTTGTTATTCCACGTGTGAGAAGGGGACGTGGAGGCCCAGAGAAGTAAAGGGCCCCCCGCCCGAGCCTTGACACCGAAAAACGGGATGCAGAACTGGAGCCTAAGTTACCTGGGAATCCTGCAGTCTCCAACAGAGTTTTGCACATAATAGGCACTCAGTAAATTTACAGTGGATGTCAGCCTAAGACGATCCCTACCGAGGAACTGCAAGAGTATGGTGGGCTGGGGAGGGGGTGCCCTTGGAGCCTTTCCAGCCATGGGAGGACTAGGGGCCCTG
This sequence comes from Lyroderma lyra, assembly GCA_004026885.1. Taxonomy (NCBI): domain Eukaryota; kingdom Metazoa; phylum Chordata; class Mammalia; order Chiroptera; family Megadermatidae; genus Lyroderma; species Lyroderma lyra. The sequence goes on along the minus strand of PVJL010019747.1, from coordinate 11,231 downwards.
AGCCTAATAGGGTCGGGGGGCTCAAAAACCAGGGAAGGGCAGGTCCCCTGGAGAGTGGAGGGGCAGTAGGGGCCTGCACTTGAGGAGGCTTTGAAGGCACCTGGGTGGGAAGGGATGCCAGCCAATGAGAGGGGTTTGAATGGGGGAAGTACAGTGGGGAGCACTGGGCTACAGTGCTACTGTAGTGAAGAGGAATGGGGAACAGTGAGAGATGGCCCGTGACCACCACAGAGTGTAAGAAGAAACTGAGGGCTGGAGGGCCTCGGGCACCTGCCTAGGGCCCAGCAGCCAGGCGACAACAGCACCCAACTCAGGTAGCTCATCTCTAACACTCACTTGGTCCGTGACTGTTTCAGCATGGGCCCTGGACTCACTGTGTCCTGAGGTCCATTCTGGCTGGCTGGGCAACCTGTCTCACCCACATTTCTGGGTCTCAGTGTTTTCATAGGTGAAAGGGGCTGAATGGTCCCTGCTTTCATTCCTTCTGCAATCCTCTGCCTCACTCACCTCTGATCTGACCTTGACTGAGGTGGGACACACTGGCCCTCCCTCACTACTGCACCTCATTCTTGACACTTCAAGGACTGTAGATGGACTGGGAAGCTTGCATTCCTGGGCTCAGGGTTTCAGGAACCAGTGGAAGGGGTTGGGGGTGCTTACCGCCTGGAGAAATGGGGAACAGGAACTTAAGGCTCTGTATATCTGTGGAAGGGATGGTATTACAGACTGAGGCATTATCAGAAGGCTGAGGTGAGTGGATGTTGAGGGGTGGTTTCCAAGTCCTGGACAGACTCGATGCTTCAGAAATGGGGCAGGGAGCTTGCCAAGTGGATGAGGGCTCAAGGGTCTGGAGATGGGGACTGTCTTATAGATGGGGAGATGCTTAGTCTTGGGGGAGTTTGTGAAGGAATAGTGTCCAAGGACAGCCTCAGGGATGAATTGTAGTGACGAGGGCCTGAGGGCCCAGGAAGGTTGGTGGGGGTTTCTGAGATCAGTGTCAGAAGGGCCACAAATCTGGGGACAGGAGCAAGGATTGGGGTTGAGGAAGTGGTGCTCAGGTTATCAAGGCTGTTGGCAGGGTTGGGGGTCCAGACAGAAGGCAGATATAAGGGTCCATAGCCTCAGTGTTCTCTGGAAAGGTGAGGAGATCTGCATGGTAAAATTACCAAAGAATTAGGAATAAAGCTTCCAATTCACCTGCATTGTGCCCAGCTAAGCTATTTGGTAGCAGTCCCCATGCTTATCATTATTCAATATTGATTACAATCAGACTGGACAGGGCCAAACCCCTTCTCAGTTCTGCTCCATTTTGCGTTTTTACTAATGACCCTCTTAGCCTCATCCACTCATGAATATAAGCCTCTTGCCCCTTTTAGCCTCAGCTCATTCATGGATTTAAGCCAATTCCTCTCATAGCCCACCCAATTCTTTTTCATTTAATCAAGGCTTTCTTTTTTTTTTTTTTTTAATGGATTGAGGTTTAATTGTCATAAAATTTGATAGGTTTTGAACTGTGTTTACACCTATGAGTCTATCATTACAATCAAGATAGTGAAAATAATCTTCACTGCCAAAAATTTTCTCTTGCCCTGTGTAATTCCTCTTTCCTGCCTCTTGCCTCACCGCCAGACACTGGTCTACTTTCTGTCATTGTACATTAGTTTGCATCTTACTAGATTTTCATATAAATGGAATCATACAGTATGCACTCTTTTGAAGGGTAGATCTATCTTCTTTCACTTAGCTTAATTATTTTGACATCATCCAAATTTTTCATTCCTTCTTATTGCAGAGTAGTATTATCAATAACTTAAACATAGCAAGGCCTTTTAAAGTAAGAGGCAAATAAGCATTTATTTGAGATCAGTAAGAATAGATATTCAGGCCCTTTCTTTCCAACTTGGGCCCAGCGGGATTGCTCCTGCAAAGAAGGGTGGTGAGAAGAAGGGCCATTTTGCCATCAATGCGGTAGTGAACAGAGAATACACAATCAACATTCACAAGCACGTCCATGGATAGGGTTTCAAGAAGCATGCCTCTCGGGCACTCAAAGAGATATGGAAATTTGCCATGAAGGAAATGGGAACGCCAGATGTGCACATTGACACCAGACTTAACAAAGCCATCTAGACCAAAGCAATAAGGAATGTCCCATCCATATCCGGGTGTGGTTGTCCAGAAGGTGTAATGAGGATGAAGAATCACCAAAAAAGGTCTATACATTGGTTACCTACATACCTGTCACCACTTTCAAAAATCTACAAACAGTTAACGTGGATGAGAATTACTGATTGTCAAATAAAGTTATAAAACTGCCACACACACACACACAAAAAATAGCTATTCGGGAAATCATTAATTCAAGCAGAATCCCAAATAATTGTCCATTGAGGAGACAAAGGCAATGGGAATTCATGAAAAGGGAAGGGAAACAATTACATCAATAGAAAGAAGGCATTTCTATTGGTGCAGATATATAGTGAGTGATGTTAATTCTAAACAATGTTTTAAATTTTCAGTCCAGTAGTCATAATATCTGCTTTCTTGTAATCTTTGAAAATAGTTTTTGGGGAGCTCAATATTCCTTTAGGCCCAGTCCAAAGGTTATTTTGCCCTGTTTTTAATATTAATATTTCAAGTTTTGAGGTATAAGACATGAAAAGTAGTTCCTCTAGCATGGCAGCTCTGGCTCCATTTTAAAGTGGTTTCGCTTATATTATTGTTTACGGTAGTATTCCACTGCACAAATATTCCACAGTCTGTTGATCAATTCACCTGTTGACAGACAGTTGGGTTGTTTTCAGTTTTGGGGCTATTAACAAATACTATGAACTGAATTAGGTCTCCCCAAAATTCACATGTTGAAGCTCTAACCCCCAATGTGACTATATCTGGAGGTAGAGTCTTTAGGTGGTAATTAAGGTTAAACATATCATAAGAGTGGGGTCCCAATGTAGTAGGATTGTGGCCTAATAAGAAGAAACAGATACCTCTCTCTCTCTCTCTCTCTCTCTCTCTCTCTCTCTCTCTCTCTCCCCCCCTCCCTCCCTCCCTCCCTCCCTCTCTCTCTCCTCCATGTCCTCCCTCTCTCTCTGTCTTCCAAGTGAGGCTACAAGAGAAGGTGACTGTTTGTAAGCCAGCAAGAGAGTGTTTACCAGGAACCAAATTGGCTACCACCCTGATCTTTGACTACCCAGCTCCAGAACTGTGAGAAATAAATTTCTGTTGTTTCAGCCTATGGTTTTTTGTTATGGCAGCCTGAGATGACTAAGACAACAAATAATGTTCCTATGAATATTTATATACAAATCTTTTCGTAGACATACACATTCATTTCTTTTAGGTAAATACTTTAGGAGTGGAATGGCTGGATCATATGTGTATGTTTAACTTTATAAGACACTGTTAAACTGTTTTCTAAAGTTGCTATACTACTTTACATGTCAATCAGCAGTATATGATAATTCAATTTCCTCCAATATATGAAGAGTTCCATCTTCACTGACAGTTGATATAGTCAGATTTTTTAACTCTAGCCATTCTCATATTTATATAGTGGTATCTCATCATGATTTTAACCTGCATTACCCTAACAATGAAAGATATTGAGCAGTGTATAAGTGCTCTTTTGTCATCTGTATGTGTTCTTTAGTAATGTTTGTGTTAAAATTTTTTGCTTGTTCTTATTAAGGGTTGATTGTTTTATTATTAATTTTTAAGCATTCAGTATATATTCTGGATACAAATCTTTTATCAGATGACTGATTTGCATTGTCTTTTGAAGAGAAGTTTTGAGTCTTGATAAGGTGGACTTTTGATGTCTATCTAAGCAATTATTTTTTATCAATGTACGAGAGTACATCATATTTTATTTTACAGTCACCTTTGACTTACTGCTTTCAGACATTTAGCCTTACATTGGCCTCCATTTGTATTCTCACCTCGGGCTTCACAAATATTATGGTAGGTCTGGTAAACCTCAGAAACAAAGAGGGAAGACAGATTTCAAAATATTATGATGTGCTACTAATACATAAATAGTGTGTGTGTCTGGGCAGGGGTTAGACAGACAAACTAATCAAACTAATCAAAGAAGAATTGGGGGTTTAGAAACAAATAGGTATATTGATACACGAATATATATATATATATATAACTAATTTGGCCACAAAAATGAATGAAATTCTGACATATACTACAAAATGGACTTTTGATGCCTATCTAAGCAACTTCTTAATTCCACTCCATCATAACTAATGTTGATTACTACAAGATATGGTGGGCCAATCCAATTTTAGACGTCCCTTTCACGAATTTACACCAAAATCATTTTTAGTCATATCCCATTCATTTACCCCTCTTAGATTCACTCCATGCATGGATTTAAGCCAGTCATGATTTTGGTACTGTTCCATTTATGGATTTGAGCAGAACCCTCTCATAGCCATGCCCCATAAGATTTTTTAAACCAATGACCTTAACCGATCACTCTCTGAAATGTAAGACTATCTCCCCGCTTGAAGCTCCCTTCATTCAAGGATTTAAGCACACTTGTCTTTAAGCACAGCCTGCATTAATGTATTTTTATCATCCCCATCTTTGCCCCATATCCTTCTTTGATTAAGGCCAATCTACCTCATAAATTCTACAAATTTACTGATTTGAGCCTCACTTGTTCACTATTAACTTCCTGGATCTAAGCTTAAAAACCTGGCCTCTTTTAAGTATTTAAGTCCTGTCTCATCCATGTATACAGAAACTCTGTACCCATTAAACAATAACTTCCCATTCCCCTCAACCCCTAGCCCTTGGTAACCTCTATTCTACTTTCTGTCTCTCTGAATTGACCTATTCTAAGAACCTCATGTAAGTGGAATGAAACACTATTTGTCCTTTTGTCTCTGGCTTATTGCACTCAGGATGTCTTTGGGATTCATCCATTTTGTAGTATATGTCAGAATTTCATTCATTTTTGTGGCCAAATTATTTATATATATATATATATATATATATATATATATATATATATATATATTCGTGTATCAATATACCTATTTGTTTCTAAACCCCTAATTCTTCTTTGATTAGTTTGATTAGTTTGTCTGTCTAACCCCTGCCCAGACACACACACTATTTATGTATTAGTAGCACATCATAATATTTTGAAATCTGTCTTCCCTCTTTGTTTCTGAGGTTTACCAGACCTACCATAATATTTGTGAAGCCCGAGGTGAGAATACAAATGGAGGCCAATGTAAGGCTAAATGTCTGAAAGCAGTAAGTCAAAGGTGACTGTAAAATAAAATATGATGTACTCTCGTACATTGATAAAAAATAATTGCTTAGATAGACATCAAAAGTCCACCTTATCAAGACTCAAAACTTCTCTTCAAAAGACAATGCAAATCAGTCATCTGATAAAAGATTTGTATCCAGAATATATACTGAATGCTTAAAAATTAATAATAAAACAATCAACCCTTAATAAGAACAAGCAAAAAATTTTAACACAAACATTACTAAAGAACACATACAGATGACAAAAGAGCACTTATACACTGCTCAATATCTTTCATTGTTAGGGTAATGCAGGTTAAAATCATGATGAGATACCACTATATAAATATGAGAATGGCTAGAGTTAAAAAATCTGACTATATCAACTGTCAGTGAAGATGGAACTCTTCATATATTGGAGGAAATTGAATTATCATATACTGCTGATTGACATGTAAAGTAGTATAGCAACTTTAGAAAACAGTTTAACAGTGTCTTATAAAGTTAAACATACACATATGATCCAGCCATTCCACTCCTAAAGTATTTACCTAAAAGAAATGAATGTGTATGTCTACGAAAAGATTTGTATATAAATATTCATAGGAACATTATTTGTTGTCTTAGTCATCTCAGGCTGCCATAACAAAAAACCATAGGCTGAAACAACAGAAATTTATTTCTCACAGTTCTGGAGCTGGGTAGTCAAAGATCAGGGTGGTAGCCAATTTGGTTCCTGGTAAACACTCTCTTGCTGGCTTACAAACAGTCACCTTCTCTTGTAGCCTCACTTGGAAGACAGAGAGAGAGGGAGGACATGGAGGAGAGAGAGAGGGAGGGAGGGAGGGAGGGAGGGGGGGAGAGAGAGAGAGAGAGAGAGAGAGAGAGAGAGAGAGAGAGAGAGGTATCTGTTTCTTCTTATTAGGCCACAATCCTACTACATTGGGACCCCACTCTTATGATATGTTTAACCTTAATTACCACCTAAAGACTCTACCTCCAGATATAGTCACATTGGGGGTTAGAGCTTCAACATGTGAATTTTGGGGAGACCTAATTCAGTTCATAGTATTTGTTAATAGCCCCAAAACTGAAAACAACCCAACTGTCTGTCAACAGGTGAATTGATCAACAGACTGTGGAATATTTGTGCAGTGGAATACTACCGTAAACAATAATATAAGCGAAACCACTTTAAAATGGAGCCAGAGCTGCCATGCTAGAGGAACTACTTTTCATGTCTTATACCTCAAAACTTGAAATATTAATATTAAAAACAGGGCAAAATAACCTTTGGACTGGGCCTAAAGGAATATTGAGCTCCCCAAAAACTATTTTCAAAGATTACAAGAAAGCAGATATTATGACTACTGGACTGAAAATTTAAAACATTGTTTAGAATTAACATCACTCACTATATATCTGCACCAATAGAAATGCCTTCTTTCTATTGATGTAATTGTTTCCCTTCCCTTTTCATGAATTCCCATTGCCTTTGTCTCCTCAATGGACAATTATTTGGGATTCTGCTTGAATTAATGATTTCCCGAATAGCTATTTTTTGTGTGTGTGTGTGTGGCAGTTTTATAACTTTATTTGACAATCAGTAATTCTCATCCACGTTAACTGTTTGTAGATTTTTGAAAGTGGTGACAGGTATGTAGGTAACCAATGTATAGACCTTTTTTGGTGATTCTTCATCCTCATTACACCTTCTGGACAACCACACCCGGATATGGATGGGACATTCCTTATTGCTTTGGTCTAGATGGCTTTGTTAAGTCTGGTGTCAATGTGCACATCTGGCGTTCCCATTTCCTTCATGGCAAATTTCCATATCTCTTTGAGTGCCCGAGAGGCATGCTTCTTGAAACCCTATCCATGGACGTGCTTGTGAATGTTGATTGTGTATTCTCTGTTCACTACCGCATTGATGGCAAAATGGCCCTTCTTCTCACCACCCTTCTTTGCAGGAGCAATCCCGCTGGGCCCAAGTTGGAAAGAAAGGGCCTGAATATCTATTCTTACTGATCTCAAATAAATGCTTATTTGCCTCTTACTTTAAAAGGCCTTGCTATGTTTAAGTTATTGATAATACTACTCTGCAATAAGAAGGAATGAAAAATTTGGATGATGTCAAAATAATTAAGCTAAGTGAAAGAAGATAGATCTACCCTTCAAAAGAGTGCATACTGTATGATTCCATTTATATGAAAATCTAGTAAGATGCAAACTAATGTACAATGACAGAAAGTAGACCAGTGTCTGGCGGTGAGGCAAGAGGCAGGAAAGAGGAATTACACAGGGCAAGAGAAAATTTTTGGCAGTGAAGATTATTTTCACTATCTTGATTGTAATGATAGACTCATAGGTGTAAACACAGTTCAAAACCTATCAAATTTTATGACAATTAAACCTCAATCCATTAAAAAAAAAAAAAAAAGAAAGCCTTGATTAAATGAAAAAGAATTGGGTGGGCTATGAGAGGAATTGGCTTAAATCCATGAATGAGCTGAGGCTAAAAGGGGCAAGAGGCTTATATTCATGAGTGGATGAGGCTAAGAGGGTCATTAGTAAAAACGCAAAATGGAGCAGAACTGAGAAGGGGTTTGGCCCTGTCCAGTCTGATTGTAATCAATATTGAATAATGATAAGCATGGGGACTGCTACCAAATAGCTTAGCTGGGCACAATGCAGGTGAATTGGAAGCTTTATTCCTAATTCTTTGGTAATTTTACCATGCAGATCTCCTCACCTTTCCAGAGAACACTGAGGCTATGGACCCTTATATCTGCCTTCTGTCTGGACCCCCAACCCTGCCAACAGCCTTGATAACCTGAGCACCACTTCCTCAACCCCAATCCTTGCTCCTGTCCCCAGATTTGTGGCCCTTCTGACACTGATCTCAGAAACCCCCACCAACCTTCCTGGGCCCTCAGGCCCTCGTCACTACAATTCATCCCTGAGGCTGTCCTTGGACACTATTCCTTCACAAACTCCCCCAAGACTAAGCATCTCCCCATCTATAAGACAGTCCCCATCTCCAGACCCTTGAGCCCTCATCCACTTGGCAAGCTCCCTGCCCCATTTCTGAAGCATCGAGTCTGTCCAGGACTTGGAAACCACCCCTCAACATCCACTCACCTCAGCCTTCTGATAATGCCTCAGTCTGTAATACCATCCCTTCCACAGATATACAGAGCCTTAAGTTCCTGTTCCCCATTTCTCCAGGCGGTAAGCACCCCCAACCCCTTCCACTGGTTCCTGAAACCCTGAGCCCAGGAATGCAAGCTTCCCAGTCCATCTACAGTCCTTGAAGTGTCAAGAATGAGGTGCAGTAGTGAGGGAGGGCCAGTGTGTCCCACCTCAGTCAAGGTCAGATCAGAGGTGAGTGAGGCAGAGGATTGCAGAAGGAATGAAAGCAGGGACCATTCAGCCCCTTTCACCTATGAAAACACTGAGACCCAGAAATGTGGGTGAGACAGGTTGCCCAGCCAGCCAGAATGGACCTCAGGACACAGTGAGTCCAGGGCCCATGCTGAAACAGTCACGGACCAAGTGAGTGTTAGAGATGAGCTACCTGAGTTGGGTGCTGTTGTCGCCTGGCTGCTGGGCCCTAGGCAGGTGCCCGAGGCCCTCCAGCCCTCAGTTTCTTCTTACACTCTGTGGTGGTCACGGGCCATCTCTCACTGTTCCCCATTCCTCTTCACTACAGTAGCACTGTAGCCCAGTGCTCCCCACTGTACTTCCCCCATTCAAACCCCTCTCATTGGCTGGCATCCCTTCCCACCCAGGTGCCTTCAAAGCCTCCTCAAGTGCAGGCCCCTACTGCCCCTCCACTCTCCAGGGGACCTGCCCTTCCCTGGTTTTTGAGCCCCCCGACCCTATTAGGCTCAGGGCCCCTAGTCCTCCCATGGCTGGAAAGGCTCCAAGGGCACCCCCTCCCCAGCCCACCATACTCTTGCAGTTCCTCGGTAGGGATCGTCTTAGGCTGACATCCACTGTAAATTTACTGAGTGCCTATTATGTGCAAAACTCTGTTGGAGACTGCAGGATTCCCAGGTAACTTAGGCTCCAGTTCTGCATCCCGTTTTTCGGTGTCAAGGCTCGGGCGGGGGGCCCTTTACTTCTCTGGGCCTCCACGTCCCCTTCTCACACGTGGAATAACAACATCCCCCGGATGGAAGTAGGAGCCCAGCCCAGGGTCCTGGGATAACAGGGGGTACGCCCGAAGCTGAGCGAGGCCAAGCGCCGGCGCCCACAGCCAGGCCTCTTTGCCTGCCGCCAGGTAGGTCACCGTGTGGGCTGCGGCGCCGGGCAGGGGACAGCCCGGCCTCACAGCGTCTAGGCCAGGGCCTGCAGCCAGGTGAGCGCGCACGGGAGCTCAAAACGCGTCGCAGGCGGCTGGGCGTCCACCCGAGCGACTCCAGGTCATGGAGCCGCGCGCGGGGGCCGCCAGGGACCCTAGGGGTAGCAGAGGAGGTACGGGAATGGGAGTGGGGTAGGCGCGTCCCCACCGCACCCCGCCCCGCCTGTGTGCTCCTTCCAGTTCCCTTCCGACAGGTGGTAAACAAGACAGGCCTGGTGCCCGAGCGGCGGCGGCGGCGGCGGCGGCAGCGGCGGCAGCGGCAGCGGCGGCGGGCAGTGGCCCAGCGACTCGGGCTGGGCTCGAGGCCCCCTACCCGCACACGCACCCCTGCCGCAGGGCCGCGCACCAGTTTCGGGGGCTCTCAAGGGTCTCCGGGGAGATGTGCCGGAGGGGTCGGCCCGGGGTCAGTGGGGACACCTGGGCACTCACGGTCTCTGGTGAATTGCGGGGGCTTACGCGGGGGCCTCTGGCGATAAGTGGAGGGGCAATGTGGGTCTACGTGGGCCACAAGGGTTGTCTAGGGTATCTGGAGGGAGAGTCGAGGTTCCCAGGGCCACAAGGGGCCAGACCCTGTTCTCTTGGGACATCTGGGGGAATCGGGGTCCCTCTCTATATTACGCGGAAAGAGTTTGGAATAAGGGGTTATGAGGGGGCAGTCGGAGACGTCCAGAGACAGTCACAGAGTGTTCGGAGTGTCCAGGAATACTGCAGTCAAATAGCTATCTCCAGGGATAGCGTGGGGGCCGACGGGGGTCCACTCGCGTACCCGCGATGGTCGGGGATCACGGGAGATGAGAGCGACAGTCGGCGACCTCTGGAACTATCCAGGGAGTGGTCGGGGGGCTCGGGGGATCCTGAGGGGCATTTCATGTCTTCGGACGTCGGGGAGCGTGGGGGTTCGCCGAAGCTTGAGGTCGTTGTTGCCTTGTTCTTTTCCCGGCCCAGGCCGCCGCCCTCCCCAGCGGGCGGGTCCCAGAGCCTGGTGGCTCCCGGCGCGCCTGGATGCGCGCCCCCTGGCGGCCAGAGCTGCGGCCGACGTGGTGGCGCTGGTACGCAAGGCCGGCGCCACATTGCGCCTGCTTCCCAAGGACGGTGCGTGTTGAGGGGCGGGGCCTCCCCGGGGGGCGGGGTTGGAGTGCAGCTGAGTTCTGAGGTGGCTGGCAGGTGTGAGTTAGGGGACGGGACTCGGAGGGAGATTCGGGGGGCGGGGCCTTGAGGTTAGCCTAGCTTATTTCCCTAGGTTAGGAGGTGACACTGGGAGGGTTATTGCAGTGGGTAAGTGTTCTGTTGGAAGGTTAGTTGCAGGTGCTAGGATGGATGGTTATTCCCATCAGCGAGGCTTCGAATGGCATTTCCGAGGAGCGGGCTTCCTGGAGAGTGTTGATGGCGGGCACTTAGCTAAGGGGCGGGCCTGGAATGAGATTCTAGACTAGAGTGGGCCCTATAAACGCATTGTGGGCAGGGCTCGAAATGTCAGGAATGGTTGAGGTGTGTAGGCTAATTAGGGGCGGAGCCTAGGATGTTCAGGAGTCAAATCCTGGAGTTGCACCCTCCAGGGTGGGCCTCGGGTGATATTTGAGGGGCA